>AJFL01000968.1:0-11608 GCA_000467735.1 Rhytidhysteron rufulum CBS 306.38 | reverse complement strand
AGAAGGCCGGGGGCGGGGGGGGTTCAGAGGAGGGGGATGCTGAAGAGACGGCGAAGAATGGCGGGCAGAAAAAAAAGGGAAGATTGGGGCAGCACTGAGGAGTTAAAGGGTGCAGTGCGCAGACAACGGCAGGCCTGTGGCAGAGCGGACGGTGGATGGGTGCAAAATAGTTGTTGCAGCCCTACCCTTGGGTAAGTACTTTCGTGCAAAGCAAAGTTAGTGGGGGATTTATTTCCAACCCACATGGCGACCACCAGTTTAACGAGGCCCCCTCCGATCCCTGCCGCCGCCACGAGCGACAGGCGACTGCAGTGCCAGAGCAGCCAGAGCGCAGTGCCGGAGCGCCGCAGATGCGATGGCCACGGCAAACTCTAAATCCATTCACTACTCCCTCCCGTCCCCCGCCGTGCGCTCGAGTCGTTGCACGTCCTCAGCCTCACACAGCTGCCCTCTCCCCTCTCCGCCCGCCAGTGTCGTCTGTACCGCCAGCGGCCCTCGTTAGAATGCCGCCGTCCTCTCCGCCCAGCGTTACCGCCTTTTCCTGCTGTGGGGTCTTCCACCCTCCAGGGTCTACGCTTGTGATGGTTGGGCTGAGACTGCATCCACCACCAGAACCTGGCCAATTATTGCTATGAAACCCGATCCCGGCTTCGTTGCCAATCGCTCCTGCAACTTCCAGTCGCTACACTCCTCTGTCAACAGGATCGTGCATGCAGCGTCGTTGGCAAGGACAAGCACGCCGTGGTCGTAGGTTGGAGGGCCTGAGGTTATACCAATACCACGTGCATCCATGCCCTTCTGGCCTCGACACTGCATCATCTTGCATCTGGTGCGGTCCGGCACGCTGTCAGAGCTGTGTAGGACATATTGCATGCTGCTCGGCTTACCACAGGAAAATTTTTATATGCGTCAAACAGAGGACAGGTGAGCATGCGTCGATTATCAGCTGGTACCTACGTACAGGTTACATACATGCCATACTTCTACCATCGTCAATCGACTCCGTCTCCATCACCATCAATACACGGTGTCTTCACTGGGATTAAATTGGATTTCTTGTTGTTGGGGTATTTATGCAATATTCCATCATCACCATCATGTCTTGTACACCATGTGAGATTCCACCGGGTTGTGGCTCATGCTGCTTATACTACACCGATCATACTTGATGACTTCTAAAAAGGGAAGTCTAGACATCGTAATCACTCTATAAGTATAAACTTGCACAGTTGCAGATATCCCTGTTTAACGTTCTTAGCAATGCTTTGGGGGTAAGAATAGCATAGTCTAGATACGTACCTCTTGATGAGTTCCTGGCAAGTTCCCATCTTCTGGAAGAGCGTCGGGTCACCAATGATTCTTGCGGCATTCTTGACCTCCCGGCAGGTCTCGTCTAATCGAGTGATGGTGCGAACGATGGTTCCCTCCATGACATCCGTCAAATCCGTGATTCGATTGAAGGACATACCCCGAGCCCATTCGTACACTACCTCAACCATGCCAAACCGTGGCCTGCTAACAAAGTCGTTCGAATCATCGGCGGAGAGAATAACTTGATGTATGGTCTGGATCTGGTTCACTTTCTCCGATATCTCTACAATCTTTGCCTGGCCTCTCTCCAGGTTAGCTGTCAGAGTTGGAACTACATCTGTCTTTTCCTGGAAGACGAAGGCGGAAAGAAGAGCGACAATCTCTTCAGGCTCATAATCAGCCAGCACGTTTTCTAGGATAAGCTCCGTGAGCACTAGTTCATCTGCGGAATGGATCTGGATGGATATGTCAGCATCAGGGATACAGCTGGTGGAGACAATAAGACTTACCTCGCAGGCAACCTTGCCTTTAAGTTCTACCCTGGAGTTCTCGTCAATAAAGCCAAGGTCTTTGAGGACAGAGATTCTCTGTTCATAATCTGGCAGCAGTTGAAGATTTTGATCGGACATGAGCTGGCGCAATTCCACGATATTCTTTTTAATGCTCCACTCGGTGTGCTCCATCGCAAAATGCTCTAGGAACTTGGGACATTTCAAACACGCCCTTGCTTGAGCGATCTCACCCTGCCTTTTTCTCTTATCGGCGATCTCGCGGAAGTGAAGGTTCTTGATCCTACTCCAATCATGCTCGTCCCAGTCTTCGTAGTCCCAGGACCTGCAAAGCGGAATGAATTGATCTCGTGCAAGAAGAAGTGCTTCCTTCCTCTTGTTTACATTCTGAACTTCATCAGGGAAATCAATCAATGTTCTCGTTATACATTCGATATCGTTTAATGGGATCAGAGCTGTCTTCAGAGATAACTCAGATTCTTTGTTTGGTAAGGAAGCAAAGAACTTGGCAAACCCGGGCAAGTATGGCAGTAGATCACTTGGCTGTCCAGCTAGAGGGGCACTAATCTGCAGTATTTGGACTGTTGGTTCGTTGCCTTTACTAGTGCCTTCACGCAGAAGCATCCCTGCGGCTCGTATGCCATCCTGTAATGGTCAGTTAAAATTTTACTTGGTATTGGATATTGCACATACCTTCTTGTAAACGACTAGTCGTTTAGGCGCGAACACTCGTCTACCTACAGGGTTGGCAAGTAGCGCCAAGTGTAACTCGTTAGTGAGAGTTTGGTAGTTCATACAAGCTTCGTGACACTGTTCGAGATCAACGTCACATATATCGCACGGCTCTCGCTTGATTTTCTCGAGACTGGTCTCTTCGAGCTTCACTTTTTTCTCATGTTCCGGTAGCAAGGCTTGTGTGGCATTCTCACTGAAACTCCGTTTAATCATTTCTTCAATCTTCAACGCTTCGACTCGAAGAAGATTGAGGATCATGTTATAAGTGAGTCGAAATTGAGATCGGAGTTTTGTTGGATCTCCCAAGATCATTTGACGTAACCTGGCAACTGGGGGCGCTTCTTCAGCTCCTGGTGTCACTATTATGACTGAACCAACTGGATCAAGACCTCTGCGACCGGCTCTTCCAGCCATTTGAGTGTATTCTCCGGGGAGCAAGTCCCTAAAGTTACGTCCATCGTGTTTGCGGAAGCCAGAAAAGACGACCGTTCTCGTTGGAAGGTTAAGACCCATCGCGAACGTCTCTGTGGCAAACAACACTTTGACTAGGGTTTTGGCGAACAGAATTTCGACGACTTCTTTGACAATTGGCAACATACCGCCATGATGGACAGCTATACCACGGCTCAGCAGTTCTCTTAGGCGACGGATTTGAGGGAGTACACGATCTTCAGGCTTGAGTCGAGCTAACGATTTCTCAATCGTCATATGAATGAGACTCTTCTCCGCAGCAGTACAGTAGTCCAGGTTAGATAGAGCGTCTGCGTTCTCTTCGCATCTCTTTTTAGAGAACACGAAAATACAAGCCGGAAGAAGTTCCTTGTTGCGAAGATGCTGAATGAGATGAACCCAAATGTTCCGATCTTGGGCAGCTGTCGTCCTCCCTCCTCCACGTCCAGTTCTCGCAATGTTTCCACGACCTCGCTGGGAGGGCTGAGCACCACCACGTTGCTGCGACCCGCCACGTTGATTGCCTCCGCCCCGCTGAGAACCGCCTCGCTGATTACCGCCTCGCTGAGCCTGACCTCTGCCGCCTCGTTGGTTACTTCCTCCTCTCGCATTTTGATTTGCTTCCTCTTTGGCTGCAATGGCTTTAATCTTGTCTTTTCCGGATAAGGCGTCATTTGCATCCTTCCATCCGCTTTCAATGAATTTCTTATCCGCTGTTACAATCTTGTGCATCGCCTTGTTCGCCCAGAGGTAATGCTCGAGAGGGACAGGACGCTTGGGTGTGGATATCACGTAGATATCTTTCTTCTTCGTCCTACCAACCCACGACGCGAACTCGTAGGTGTTGGGGACCGTTGCAGAAAGTAGAATGAGGGTAACGTGCTCTGGGAGCATGATGATTACTTCCTCCCAAACCACTCCGCGTTCTAGATCATTTACATAGTGAACTTCATCGAAAATAACGAACTCTACGTCTCTGATGAGGTCAGCTCCACGGTAGAGCATACTTCGTAGAATCTCGGTGGTCATGATGAGACAGCTGGCTTCTGGTCGGATCTGTACATCGCCGGTGAGAATCCCGACGTCATCAAAGGTATTACGGAAGTCGCGGAACTTTTGATTGCTGAGCGCCTTGATAGGTGAAGTGTAGATGGCTTTGGTCATGTGTTTCGCAGCCAATGCGATGGCATATTCTGCAACGACTGTCTTTCCAGCAGATGTGTGAGCAGCAACGAAAACGGAATCGCCGTTTTCTAGGTGATACACGGCTTCTTTTTGAAATGTATCAAGTTCAAATGGCCATTCTCTAGCCATGTCAGGCACCAATTCACGGAAGTTGGTAATCTCTCGATTAACATCAACCATATGTGCCCACTCCTTGCCTCCCTTACGAGCTGTAGTCATTGACAATGCGCCATGGGGTGCTAAAGCAGGGAATTCAACAGGCAACAAAGAGTCAATCTCGTCATCTCCTTGGGCTTCGCTCTCAACTTCCGGGGCAATGGTCCCGTTGGCATTCGAGGTGCCATCAACAGCATCTTCATCTACTTCATCTGTGGGTGCTGCCGGGGCAGGTTCCTCATTCAATGTTTGTTCCACCTCATCCTCAAGCTTTGAATCCCCCGAAGGTCTTTTTTGGAAATCCAATCCTCTGGTGAACCCAGGCGGTATCTCAAGTAAACCACCTTCAACGCCAAAATTGATCACTCTGTCCAACCCGCCATGTGGTTTTGTTCTGCCACCTTCCTGTCGCGTAATGACCTCATCCTCAATAGCTGCTATGGCTTCTACTCCATCCAAGCCCCCGGGAGCAAAGGGGAAGAATCCAGCAGCACCACGAACGAATTCGGCCCTGTTGGCGGGCTTGCGGAGCAAGGAGGTCGAATTCTTGGCCGTAGCCGAATTTGCAGGCACCGTAACCTCCTTATATCCAGTGACACGTCCTTCGAGACCTTCTCTTGTAAAGCGAATAATTGTACGGGTTTGTGTCGGAGCGATCTCGAAAAGCCCGGCGTAGTTTGTTGGCGCATCCCATCGCTGCTGCAACTCGTTCAGCCATCGTGTATTGAATTGCGTGGAAGGCGAAAGGAATTCTTTTTCGAGCTCTCGCTTTAGAGCTTCCTTGGATTGCTTGGGTCTCTTGCGTGGCCGCTGCTCGTTCAAAACTGTATCGATCCAGTTGGGATCATCAGTGCCGATTGCCTCTGCAGCCAGGTGAACTTGCGAGAGGGCATCGGCGAGTCCCTCCATTGTGCTTGGCTTTACTGGGCGGTGGATGGAGGTCCTGACCTGGTGGGTGGGCGAGTGTTGTCGTGTGCAAGAATTGGCGAGCAAACAATTGGAAGTAGTGACGTTGATGAGAATAAGCTACTTGTGCCTTGCGTCTTATCGATAAATTAGAGTCACAAACAACCGTGCACTATGTGGGGGTTCGGGGGGGTTCATCAAATCCAGTGGTCTCACACATTGATAGTTCTTTACAATAATTAATATTTTCAGAAGCAGCACATAAGTTCATTGGCCCAAGAAATAAGACGCCGTGCTATGCAAATTGAACAAGCAATCATCATCATCATCACCACATATCCTCCATTCCTGCCATGGCTTCCATCTCGGCCGCGAAGTCATCTTCATCCGGAGGACCTGAAGACTTTGACTGATGTGCGGAATTGGTGACATTGGAAGCTTGTGGTGGCTCTTTTGTTGCTTCCTCTGCCAGAAGAGCATCTAGTTCATCATCGTCTGGTTCTATATGATCTGGGGAAGGCTCTCTCTGGGTCGATGCGTTTTCCGTAGGCTCTTCTGCTCGTGCCGTCTCAGACTCGTTCAAAGGAGTTTCCTCGGGGGCGGCGTTTCCGTCTGCACCATCAGCTGCGTCGCGGTTCGATTCTACCGATTCAAACAGATCATTATCTTCAGGATCGCTCTCTGCTGATTTTGGTTTCCCTTCTTCTATCCATTCTTTCCTCATTATCTGCATACGCTTTGTATGTCCTAGTTTCTCGATGATAGACAATGCATCCGCGAACTTGGCACGAGGGTACAGATCGTCTAACCAAAATTGGTACATATTTAGGAGTCGCGCAATATCTGAGTACTAAGAAAATGGTTAGTAAATGACAAGCCATCGCTGGAATAGACATTTATACTTCATGGCCTTTGCCCTTGAATCTCAAACGCTCCTTCGAGATCCTCCGCAACTTAGGTATCCCAGCAGGCGAGAGTAACCTGGGAGCATCGAGTTTTGGTATGGGTTGCCTCTTTTTCGTGATTTTAATTTCATCATCAATTCCTAGACCAGCACTGGCGTTGCTCGTGTTTTGTCGATTGTTGGGTTGCTGCTCACGACTTTGAGGAGCATCATTGCCTCCCTCTCGATCCTCGTCAAGGAAATTGAATAAGTTGTTAAGGTCATCGTCCGAATCCACGGCGTTTGGGGTAGTGGTCGAGGGTGCCATCGGGTATGAGGTTGATCGGCGTCGTTGGTTGACGAGAAGCAGTATCAGTGACAGCACCGGCTTTGGATTTCAATCTCTCGCGTCGCGTCTGAACGCGTTTGGGCCGGGATTACTTCGGTATGGGCGCGCCAAGAGATCTTGCAACGGCCGCTAGTGTGAAACCTTAATCCAAAGTTCATTTCATTGATAAACAGGGCTCTTCACTTGGCACCAAATATTGCGCCTGCTCACAACCAGTCTTCAGATCTGAAGACCTTGAAGCATTGGTGCGTGCTACAAGTCAGAATCTCCTAATCGCTTTCACCTGCTGGCGATACATCCAACAGGATCGCGGTTTTGCTAGAGTGCATTGCGTACGCCAACGCGAATTGTTTAGACAAAGCAGCGCCCATCTCATGAACTTACGAACAAGCTTTACGTTTCGCTCCTAGCAACTTGAGGATGGGTCTCCCGAATATTGACCCGTCTCAGGCTGTGAGAGCCAGGCTTGAAGGGCTCCTGGAACAAGCCAGCCAGGTCAAGCAGCAAACTACAATTGATCCGCCGTTGCAAGTCTCTGAGCTCACCACCAATGATGAGCCACTCCTTGGTCAACCTTCTGGCGACAAGGAGACCTACAGAACTGCCATTGAACTTGCCGCAAAGCAACTCTTCTACACTATCCTGGTATGTGCTCCCCAGCCTAGTACCACTTTCGTTCTCTAACCTTACCAGGCGTCTACTTCTATTGACGATCCGTCATTCGTTCAGATATGGAACCTTCTCGATATATTGCAGTATTGCGGCGACCGTGGTAAGTGGATCTGCTCAGGGGTATGAAGCTTTGCTAATTGTGATTCCAGATCAGTGCTCACCCCAGTTGGTCTTGCTGATGATCGAAGAACTTCTCGACGCTCAGAGTACGGACGGTTGTCGAGTTGTCTTTAATTTCCTGGAGTCCCGCCGCGAAGCTTTGATTGCAGTAAGTGGCATAGCTCCTTTCCTCAAAACCATATTTTTGCTAATGATCTGTAGAACAACTCGAAGAACAAGGATTTGGTCATTCTCCGCTCTTGCAACGAACTTCTTCGACGACTCTCTCGCGCTGAAGATGCTGTCTTCTGCGGCCGTGTGTATATCTTCCTCTTCCAAAGCTTTCCACTTGGAGATAAGAGCTCCGTGAATTTACGCGGAGATTTCCATGTCGAAAATGCCACTACCTTCGAAGAATTCTTGCAAGATTCGGTACAGGAGGGCGAAAATATGGACGTAGAAGATGTTCAAGGCGAGGAAGCCGACAAAAAAGCTGATGAGAGTAAGTTAGACGAGAAAGGCACAAAGTCGGACACGGCGGACCAAGACGAGAAAAAGAGGACTAAAACCTTCGACGTCGATACCCTCTACCCCGTGTTTTGGTCATTGCAACACGCGTTCTCTAACCCAGTACGACTTTTCGACGAGGAGAACTTCAACGAATTCAAGAAGGGGTTGGAGGCGACTCTAGCCAAGTTCAAAGAGGTACCTAAGGTCATTCAAACTGCCGACACAGAGAGCAAGAGGGCCGTCAAACGTAAGCCGGATGACAACTATGACGAATTCGCCAGTACATTCAACCCGAAATATCTCACAAGCCGGGACTTATTCACACTCGAGGGAAGCGACCTTCGATCATTAGGCATTACTCTTCTTACTGACGTTATGCAGTTGAGCGACCTTGCTTTTCAGAGACACATCCTTGTTCAAGCACTTATCTTGATCGATTTCCTCTTCTCGTTGACTGAGAAGTCAAAAAAGAAGCCGTACTATCTAAACGCACAGAAAGCTCTGCAATACAACTTTACACTACGCGAACAAGATGTGAGTACATGTTCCCCTCCTGGTCATCGCTTGCCGCTTGCCGCTGTGCCACCTTGATCATCCTCCCGGAAGACTGCTGACCATGAGCACAGGCCGAGTGGGCGTTGGGCATCAAGAACTCGATCGCAAATTACCTGCAGGATGGTCCAGATGGCAAATTCTACTACCGAATGGTTGATACGGTGCTTTCACGCGATAAGAACTGGGTTCGTTGGAAAATGGAGAGCTGCCAGCCCTT
Organism: Rhytidhysteron rufulum CBS 306.38; assembly: GCA_000467735.1. NCBI lineage: Eukaryota > Fungi > Ascomycota > Dothideomycetes > Hysteriales > Hysteriaceae > Rhytidhysteron > Rhytidhysteron rufulum. Next base: position 3,071 of record AJFL01000968.1, on the reverse strand, counting down.
CACTCGCGACAGAGTTGCCCCCAAAGATGTCGTGGATGCTAAATCTGGAGCAAAGAGGGCACTAAAGCAAAGGACGACTACGAAGCCAAAACATATCAACCTGAATCTTGACTTTCTCACTGACACACAGGGTTCTAAGGGGCTCGAGAGGCTGAAGCAACCTAGCAGGTACGTTCCGGTCGCCCGACATGGGACCTTACCACGCGCTTACATGAATAACAGATACGCTGTGCCGAGCGCAGAATCGTATGCGAAGGAGGCAGAAGGCATAGAGCTCGACTTGGATATGGCAGTCACGGAAGAGGAAAAGCGTACCCTGGGGGAGGCTAAAGCAAGCAAGACGTGGAGAGCGCTTCGAATGGCGACCAGGGATAGGCTAAGCTTACTTGACAAATATGAAGAGGGCAAACCTCTTGGGAGGCTCTTTCAGCCGGACACGGCGAACGAGGCAGCGGTAGTCGAGGAGCATGCGGCCAACGCTCCGGAAGGCAGGGATACCATTCCGCCAGAGCACCCAAGCGTCGAGGAGGGAGAGCGGCCCGACCAACAAAGTCAAGTGACGGCGGAGTTGGCGGCGGAGTGAGAGACAGGGCAACACATGCTAGGGCAAGGCGTGTACACGAGATAGGAATCAATTGTCGAGCGTGATGCAAAAGGCATTGCATTTGTCACGATGAAGCTTTACTCTTTCGCGATGATGTGCATGGCAAGAAGATGTGGCGCTTCGCTCATCGGCAGGGGAAGGGGAGGTACCTACAGCCTGAGGGACACAAGGAGGTGCATGTTGGCAGCGATCCCGCCTGCCAGCGCCCCCACGATCCGCTTGGAATCAATGACAATCCGTTCCATCGTAGTTGATCGATCACCACTCGATTTGCGCATTACTTCATAAACGTGTTGGCTAGAACTGTGCCACTTAACCTGCAACCGCCACAGATTGCGGCGTCAACCTTGGAAGGCCAGTCGTCTTGTCGGCGGGAATTGCCAGGAATTGCCAGGAAGACGGCTATTCAGCAGTTGCAACGCCGTGTAATAATGGTGAAGGATCATGATGGCAGTAGTAGAGAGGCTCTCCCGGGTGGGCGCGTGCCGGGTAGACGATGGCACGTTGCCGCGTGCGAGAGCGCAGAGAGGCAGAGAGAGACAGGTGGGTGGTGGTGGAGGTGGAGATGCTTGCAAGTCCCAAAGGCAAGTCCCGAAGCGTTTGCAGTCCGGCTCGCTGTTCCTGGCTAGCAGAGCGAGGCCAGCCAGGCATTTGCAGGCCTGCATGAGAGCAACAGGCACAGCAGCAATAACGGGCACCGCCAGCTGGAGAGCAGCAGCAGCAGCAACCATAACAGGGTCGACGGGGACAAGGGCGACGGGTGCGCGATGGCGGGCTGCTCAGGATGGATGGGGGGGCCATGGAAATATTGGCCGAGTTCAGGCTCATTGAGGGTGTGCGCGCGTGTGTGTGTGAGCGAGTGCTGCGCTGTCAAGTAGTGGTGGAAGTGGTGGTGGTGGCAGCAGTCAGCTAGCCGGGCAGCCAGCAGCAGCACTGCGCGCAGCAGGCAGAGGCCGTCCGTCAAGTCAGTCAGTCAGTCAGCATCGCATCCGGCGCGGTGGGAGATTCTGTAGTCGCCCGAAATGAAAGGGTGTTTTGTGCTTCAAGCCTCCGAGGGTCGACACAACCCACCACCCGTCGCGCAAGCGAGCCCATCCATGCCCCCATCAAACCTCCGCGAGAAACCCGTCCGGCAGCCAATGATCCATCTGGATATCCGCCGCGCCCTCTCATTTCCCTGTGCGGTCGCTGCCTCTGTCGTTGGATGCGCTCGTCGACCAGTCCGTTGAGCCACACGTCGCTGGCCTTGGCGTTGTTTGGAGCTTTGCACTCCCCCATCGGCATTGCGTACCCCCCCCCGAGGTAAACCTGTTTGCTCTGCGAAACCTCCAGTGTCTCCCGTCTGCTTCACAGGGCATTATTCATGACTCCCTTCAATGTTTTCCTCTCAGTCTGCCTCTGCTAGTCGTGTCTTCTCCCGTTCCTCAGCGTCACTTCCTGGCCCGCTTGGGGCCTCTGCCGGTGCTCCTGCTACCGCTGGCCTCGGATGAACGTCTCCTTCTGGCACGGTTGGCTTCCTGTCTTAGCAGCCTGCTGGTATACCCGGCTGCTGATCACGACGGGAGGATATCGATGGAGGAAGGAAAAAAAACGCCTGTCAAGGGCAAGGGGGACGACCCCATGCTGCCACGGTCCCCCATTTTGCAGCGATCATGGCGAGAGCTGATCGCCCCTGCGTCGTGGATTAAAGGAAATTATAACCGCCTGCCACCGGGCCAAACAGAACCTCAACCGAGTGCCTGAAGAGAGGCGGTCGCCCAGGCCGTGGACCAAGCATGTGGTCACGTTCTGGTAGAACGTTACTGCTGTCAAGCTGCAGCTTGCAACATCGCTGGTCTTCCAGAAGCAGCATTTTCCCGGAGCGGGCCGAGCTCTTCACCCCGTTGGATCTCAACTGGCCTTAGATCTGTAGCTCACTGGCCCGCCTGGTGGACTATTGTATTGGCTGCAGGCACCTGTCACTAGGCGCTCAGAACTCGACCGATCGTGCTGGTGCATGTGCATCACCAGGGGCGGGGGAGCAGCAGCGGCGGCGGCGCGGTTTGGCTGGCCGTGACGATGAATCGCTGCTTGCCGTTTTCATGCAGCAGAGGGCGGGCAAGCGCCATGGGCGGCTCTAGTCAAGCAACAAGGCTGATAATGCAGCATGTTCCTGACGCAATCTCGCCAGCCATGGCCGTTACGAAACGGCTGCAGAGGGATTGCATTCAAGCCACAGGCAGGCCCGTGAGAACGCCCTGTGATAGGCACGCTCGCGCGGAGGTGGATGAAATGAATGGACGACCCCTTCGGAGGGGAGGGTGGGCTGTCCTCATTCACCACCAAGCAGCAGTGACCACACCTCCACCATCTGCTAAGCAGCCAGACCCCGCAACAAGCGTTGCCGAGCCCTGCCACAATCCTTGCCGTCGTCCTTGCGGGTCCCTGGAGCTCCCGTTGTGCCATGGCCGTCGACCTGCCAATGGCG
>AJFL01000966.1:0-28341 GCA_000467735.1 Rhytidhysteron rufulum CBS 306.38 | reverse complement strand
CCCCCCCCCCCTCAAGGGTTCAGCCTCTGCATACCATTGGATGATACCTTCAGTACATGATAATGCGACGGATATTGACCAAGTGAACCCGACACTAAATCGCCATTGTTGTTCTAGCCCGAAGAGGAAGGCGAAGGAATCAATAGATCCACTGCCTTATGTTATCACTAAGCATTTACCATCAAAACCAATGGATTGTTTATTGGGAGAATTCAAGGAGCCTTTCGCTATAGATCCGAGGTCTATCTTGAAAACGAAAAGCAAAAATGGCATAGGACTTAAATGGTCTTAGGGCAAAAGCTGATTTTGTGAGCAATTTTAATCTTATCTGCCTTTCAGCCTAGTGTAACTTATAGCATAGATAGTGTTGGTGAGATCGATATGGCCTTGAATGCGCTGGACCTTATACGTACTTATTGAATCATGATTATTTAGATTTGTGCGCCCACTATTCGTAGGCCACCAATCATCCCGAAATTACCTCTCGAGGAATTCCATGAATATTTTTTTTTACCTCAGATACTCAAGCATCCTTAAAATATCCTGTACGGAGTTTTCGAATGATTCGATTGCCGAAGGTGGGGGTCCATAATGCGCAGCAAGGCTCTGCCGTAGCCTTGAGTCTTCCACCGCAGAGCAAAACCCACGAGGCTCTATCTCAAAAGATGGCCATCTTTATTGACGATTTAAATCTATAGTATCCGTAGATATAGACATTTATATTAGCATAATTACGTCTGTAGAATGACTACGAGCTATGAATTACCTTGTGCACCTAACAACCTTGGACTGGTATCCTAGAATCAGAAGACAGTGCAGTCTCAAGGACGCCTTACCTGTAGACGGTTCCCTTTTAGGGACCCAGATTTCGCCCAACATGCCACAAGCTTAGGAGTTCAGCCTTGGAAAACCAGGCTGTACGATAATAATTGGGTAGAAGACGCAGTATAATCCCATGTTGCTGCGCCATCGGAGCCTTGCGCACGTTTACACCGGAAAACATTCTATGTATAAATACCCAGCCTGATCCTCCTTTGCGCCGAGGTTGGTCTTCCTTTCTACTCAAATATTCGCCATCGAGTGCTCTTATACGACCGGAATTTTCATTCAACACATTTTTGTACTCTGCACAGGGAAGCGGAAGTTTCCCAGTGATCTGGATTTCCGAGGTGTAATCCGAACGGTGATTGGGCAGTGGGTAGGCGAGCAAACAACCTCTGGAGATAGCGTAAGTCAAGAACTCCCAGAAGTTTGAATTATTCTGAATAATACGAGAGCAGCGACGATTACATAAACTCGATAGTCCCATAGATGCAACGAGCTCATGGGATGCCTGTCATGATTACTTCTATCACGACACCAAACCGTCCGCACCTCTCCGATTATCCTATTACGGGTCATATTGCAACGGAAGGGCACACAATCAAAATCTATCAGCACGAATGACAGGCGTTACCTCTGGTTCATACATCATGTCTTACTTGGGGCATGCATCAAAAGGGGACAGTCGTTTGCATTCTGGATGACTATTTGAAGATAGGAGCTGGAAGAGAAGAGTGACCATATCTTACAAGACATCTTCATCTATGTTGATGCTATTATTGGAAGTGAAGAACAGGAGGAGACTAAGCCCAGGAGCCAGGAGCCAGGAGCCCAGGAGCCAGAAGCCCAGGAGCCTAGGAGCTGGGAGCCCAGGAGCCAGGAGCCAGGAGCCTAGGAGCAAGGAGCCAAGAGCAAGGAGCCTGAAGGTATTCTCCAAAGACAACAAAACACCGTAAGCAGCCACAGTTCCCCATTCTTCACAAACAGATAAGTCAATTGGGCCATTTGATTATTTGCGAAGGAGGTAATCATGTCATTTCTCCCATGTAGTCTCCTACGGCTCCTCCCATAGTCATACTGGATAGAATGTATAAATCCGCCACTTCTTTGCGATGAAGATATGTCTCCCCATCCGAATTCTCAGAAGACCGCAACACACCTTGTATCCCCACTAAGTATCAGTGGCTTCGAGTTTATTTGTAGGTATTTTCTTTCCAATCCTTACCCGATCTCTGGACACAGCTGAAGCTAGTTAGACGAACTCAAGCCCCTACAAGCAGACTGGATCTGTCCACTATTTTGCGCCTAATCCTCCACCAATCAACAAAACCAGTACCATGGCAGGCCCGAACTACGACGGAAGCTATAATAATATGTCGATTTGGGCGAACATGGTCCCACAAATCTATGCTTCAGCCTTTGGTGCGAATGCCAACACCGACCATGATGCTCATGAACAGTACACTACTCGTATTGTTAGTGAGCCTGGACAATACCTGGATGATGATTTTTCAGCCAATGCTGGGAATCTTCATGACACTGTTGCCGGTCAGAGCACGGCATGGGCAGGAAACTCCCTAGTTGGATACGTCCAACAAGCCGGTTTCGACGATTGGAACTCATGGTTGCAAAGGAAATCTTCAGTTTCGTCGTAAGTATACGTTTATGCATACAAATTGGATAACTGACGTAATTTCAGGAATGGCACGCTCTATTCAACAGGTTTTGAGGCTGTTGATGGAAATAAACCTTTAGAAGTTGATTTTGATCAGCATTATTTTGCCGACGGTTTGGGATGGCGTTGTCGGCTATGCTCAGCGAAATTTACGAAAAAGAAGAATGCACGAAGACACTTGAAAACAGTTTGCGAAAAGATTTCTGAAGCAACCCGAGATAAGTTCTTAGTACGTTGCAATCAGTGTAGCTGGCGTGGGCGGAAGGATAATTTGAAGCATCATCAAAACGGTTGTTCTCCAAAGCCTAACTATCAATGAGGCATACAATGAATGCTCTCCTTAGACATTCGACACTTTTTGGAGATTCTCTTCTACATTCTTTTGTCGGTCTTCTTTTTGTTCAATTTCTTGGCAACAGAATGCAAAGTTGGCTGGGCTACTTTTACGATGTCATAAGTTGATGGATGAAAAGGGGCAGCGGGGTACGGTACAAAAATATCTCCCGAGGAGCAATGGCGCTACGCGTCTCTATAGTATCTAGTCTACCTCCTTATGAATTATGATCAATATTTTCGAATTATGAAATTCAATTACTTAATCATTGACTCCTGTGAAGTCTGGATTCGCATAGATGAATGGTAGTGATAGTTCTCTCGAATGGATACAAATTCAAGGATTTAGTGAGAGCAATCTCCTTTGGACCACCAAAGCGTAATGCGTGAGATTGTGATCGACCAAGCTTGCGAGACAAAAAGAAAGAAAACCTGCTTTCCACATGCGGATATGTCGGAAAGAAAGTTGCGGTCAGTGAAGCATCGAGACGCACAGCAATCACAGCTGCTGCAAAACCTACAGTTCTTGGGATTTACATATCAGGTAGCTTGAAACAATAGGCTTATGCACAAAGGCTCACCATCTCAGCCAGCCTAGAATGACTCATGTGACACCTTCGCTCCTCAACCGAGCAGAGCCTACATCATCGAGAAGGCTGAACATGTAAAGACACCGCTGCCTATGAGAAAAAACGGCCAACTATCACCTTGAGAAGGGCGAACGCAGCGCTGGTTTCCATGACACAAATGCAGACCCCAAAATGCAAACTGCAACCCATAACCACACTAGGAGCATGGTGCGACATTTCTGCAGCCTCAAGCACATTGTTGCATGCTGCTGCCGATGCCCACGACGCCCAACGACTGGGGCAGTAAACGAGGCCTGACTCCTGGAACGAGAAACAAGGAACGACATTATACAGAGTCTGCTTGAGTATTGATACCTGGTTCTGAAAGATTCTCTGGTTTTATACGGTCTTTACGACGATGACTCTCCTTTCACTCCTAGATCCACTTCAACCACTGGAGAGCCAGGTATCCACGTACAAGGTTCGAATTGTCTCAAGGTCTCTCCACTAGACGGCGGTTATTACTGGAGCGTTCAGGTTATGGATTTCCAATGATGCATTGCAGCGGCATAAGAGGCTATCTGCAGCACTTCGGACTCACAGGGCTAGTCAATTGTGCGTGCGGACGATGATCATAGTCGATATTATCCCGTGTAGTAGAAGGTGAATAGACCATAATGGCTTGAAATGCTTCCCTTGGGCCGTGTCTAGGATACGTCGGTCGAATATATTCTTGATATATCGGGTTCCAGGAAGAGACTCCACGTGTTTTTATAGTCACGTGATATAATCGTAGGGTCGGTTCCTAATCTCTCCCATCCCTATGTGCTTAGTTAGTATTATTAATGTACAGAAAGGTTGTATAGTGTTATACTCTTGGATCTATTTTCTCCGCCCAAGCAACAATACTCGAATTCTTCCGCTTGCTCAGCCACTCGAAGGATCACAACTACTTTCCTGTCGGGGAATCTTCTCCCTCTGTGATACGACATAACGTATCATCAAATGTCCATCTGATTCATGCGATGATCCCTTGGGAGAGCTTCCGTTGTCCATTATGGAGCAGAGGCGTAGTTGGTTGATATCCCTTCAGATCCGAAAGTCGACTCTAGTTTGCTCAGTATTGCCACCGCATCAAAACATTTTGCAACCTTCGAAGGCTCATCGGTTTATCGTACGTACAACGGCACCTTTGTCAACACCTTCGGGCGATATTAATGTGATTTCCATGATGAAAAAAGTGAATGAAAGAAGGTTGAGGTTGGATTAAAGCTGAGGACCCAGATAAAACATGGTAAGAGCTAGCATAGCCCCACAAAAAGGATTCCACTTATCGAGCCAGAACCAGGAGTCGAAAGGAATGCCACGTTAATGGTTGATGTTGGGAAGATCCCAATCGGTAGTCCCGTGCATATGTGCATGCAGTTTCTGAGGGGTAGCAACCACTAAGTACCGGGTCCGCCATAACTTGGCGTCACAGCTGTTTCCGTATGGTATCACCATCTTGGTATTCGGGATTGGTATAGTTTTCAGATTATTTGATGAACTCCTGGAAGATACGGGATTGGCGGTTTTGCTCCTTGGGATTTAGGAATGTTCGCTACGTTCTCCCTTAGGGGCTGAGTATCCTCCACGACCACCGATTACGAACAAATTCATGATTTGCTGTAAGCGATTCTACGACGGTTCTACGATAACGTTTTCCGAACTTCAAACCTCGATCGCATTTTTGAGTCCATTCGCACGGCATATACACCCGACCCGAATGAAAGGAACAGGAAACGAGTAGAGCTTGGATCTAATGCATTCTTAGCACCAACGAGGCTCATCCATGCATTGGCCATGTGGGATAATCCTGTCTTGAAACAATATGCTCCACGAACCGGAATCATCGAACGCCTCCTGCACCATTATCACATTCATCGTTATTTATAGGTTGTCGAACGAATAGCTACTGTATGTAAGCAATTTAACTAGATGTAAAGATATAGGTATGTTTCTGAACCTGCTCGAACCAATTAGACCTCACGGACGGGAATCCTTCTCCCCTGTTTAAACATTCCAACTTGCTATTCCCCTGATAATAAAAAACTACGCTTATTTTCATCATAGATTCATCCGCTAACCTATCAAATAGTACCCTCAAGGAGCGCTAAAACTACCCGTTGTAAGTAATGAATTTCTTTACACGACTTCTGACTAAACTATCTACTACATAACTTATCCCCAACTCTCCCTTCAAAACACCACAAAATTTACCAACATTCATATTAATCCACCACTAAAATACGGTCAGACCTCACAACTAAGAACAACCAAGAACACCTGGTAGAACGCTGATACCGCCCTAAGATAATGATACCGTATGAACCTCTGATATCCACCTACCTGCCTTAAAACTCCTTACTCAAGCCACGACCATAGAAATATAACCTTAATCCACCCCTATAATCCATCAAGGCTACGAAAACAACGTGTTACACACACAGGAACTATTTTTACGAAGCATCTAATATCGCAATTATACACACACAATTCCGTCGCTCCCGAACCTCACCGTTCATATCCGTCGACCCGGTAACGCGCTACAAAGACGACGTGCCACACACGGAGGAACAACTTTCGTTGATATCCAATCTTGCAACCGTACGTATATAGTCCCATCTCTTCCTATTTCCTCGCCCCTCATCGGCCCCATCTACAACCCCTTACAACCACAGCCCTGATCCCAACTTTACCATCCATCTCCATCCATCAATTCAACGATAGCCCATCCCATGCACCGCCATCTTAACTCACCAAGTCACCCATCACCCAAGATAAAACCTCTAACCAATCTAATATGCCCCATACCATAACTACTAAGAGTACAGGATCTATCCCACTAACTCATCCGCCACCACCATCTGCCACCACCTCAGCAACCCCAACCTCAAGGTCTCACCCAGTGCCAAACTCTCACCAGCCTAGGGAAGAACCAACCATCGCTCATCACATCACACTTCTCGTACCCACGCATCACCTTCCAAACCCTCCGACACCTCCCCCAATGAACCTCAAAGCTTCAACCCCACAAAGCACACAAAACACGGACAAAAGATCCCAAAAACCACCTAATTCCCAAGTCCCCCGGCCATCATCACTTGCACCCATCCCACAGGATCTGGGCCACGCACGCACATTAGGGCGAATAGGTTTTCTATTTAAAAACTATGCACGTATTTCGTGTTTACGGATATGAGAATTCGAGTCTATACACTATCTAATAATCGAGATTGAATATCTAACTAGCAAAACAGAGCGAAGCAAAGTAACTTTAGAATCATTTGGCCGGTGCACAGGAATTGAACCTGGGTCTTCGGAACGAACTTTTCCGACGTCTTGCCACTGGACTACACCGACTTGTTTATTGTTGCTTGCTTCTCTCCGCTCTGTACCTCGTTGTGTTTGCAGATGAGGGGTAATGTGGGCCAGTCCGAAACGAAAAATATACAAGCGAAAGTGGAAATTAGTGAAGCATCCAAGTAGGAAATAGATGGAGTTGTGATACGATATGAGGTTATTTTATCGGTGGAATAAAAAGAAGCGGATGGCTGTACGACGTTACAAGCGTGTGCTCTGTGGAGGGAGTAGGATGATGATGAGGAGGAAGCCAAAGGTGATTTAAAACGCAAGATGTCCCGCGTGCACGTCCCCCACGCCAAAAATCCATCTCATCTCGCCAACGTCTCATCTCCGGGAAACGTGCTCAACGGTTAACTGCTCTGCGGCATCTTCCCCGTCTTTCTGGTCTGGATACGGGAAAATGGAGTGACGGTGCTTCGTGAACCTGCAGACATGCAGGGGTGAACCTCATTTCCTCATGTTCCTTCACCAGTTCTCTAGTGGTCTAGAAAGATGAGAGATGTGTGGTGGTGGGCCTTTTTGTTATATATATATGATCGACAGACCTCCTACTTGCCCTGGTTCTCTCTCTTGTTTTCCAAGTTTCTGAATTCATATCTTTGACAGAGAAGAACGGCGCTGGTTGCGTCCTTTCGTTCGTTATTCGTTCATTCGTTCTTACATACATTCCTTGGGTATACAACCTCTTAGAAGAGTCTTGTACTCTATTCCGTTCTTTCTACGATCGATCAAACATCTCGTCTCGTATCCTATACAACACTTACACATCTCCCGTGAACTAAACCAACCATGAGATCTTCACTGATCGCCCTCGCCTCCACCGCGGGCCTCGCCTTAGCCCAGGAAGTCTGTCAACCCGTCACCGTTCGTCCCCAAGCCCGAGATAAATTGTTTCGAAATGCTTATCTTCTTTAGGTGACGATCACCCCCACCGAGACTGTAACCTGCGGTGGAACCGTTTACACGACTGTGACGGAGAGGACTACGGTTACCGTTGGAGGCGCTGGTGCCGTGACTTCTCAGAAACAGGCTGCCTCGTCGGTTGTTGTTTCTTCGAAGGCTCCTGAACAGGCTTCTTCCGCAGCGGATGCGACGTCTGTGATTGTTTCCACGGCTTATGTCGTTCCCTCGCCGGCTCCTTACTCCAATTCCAGCACGGTTAGATCTAGTGCTAGCGACTACGTTGAAGGGACATATTCTTTCAACTTCCCCACCACCTCCGCCGTAGCAGCAGAGCAAGCCTCTAGTGTTGCTGCCTCATCCGCTGCACAATCTTCTGCCATCTCCTCTGTGGCTTTCGTCTCTTCAGCAGCACCCTCTTCCTCTGTCGCTGAGATCGTTTCCTCCGCCGCGCCCGTCTCCTCCAGCCTCGCTAGCTCAGGCAATGGTAATACCGGTAGCGTGAGCGTTGACGCCTCAGCCATCAGCGCAAAAGCCAGTTTCTACGGCGGGAACCTGAACGGTGGAAAGTGCTCCTTCTCCACCATGACGACGCTTCCCTCCGGCATCTTCGGAACCGCCTTGTCGCAGCAGAACTGGGATAACTCGGCCAACTGTGGTTCATGTATCGCCGTTACCGGACCCAATGGTAACACCATCAAAGTCATGGTAAGCCGCTTCCCTTTATAGCAAAACTTACATACAAGATCTAACTAAACTCTACTCCCTAGGTCGTTGACGTCTGCCCCGAATGCGAAACTAACAAACTCGACCTCTTCCAAGACGCCTTCAGCCAAATCGGTTCCATCTCCGCTGGCATCATCGACGTCAGCTGGTCCTACACCTCCTGCGATATCACCACGCCTTTGCAACTCCATAACAAAGAAGGAACCTCCGCGTACTGGTTTAGCATGCAAGTCGTGAATGCTAATGGTGCGGTTAGCAAGCTTGAGGTTTCGACCGATGGTGGGAGCACCTGGCAGGAGACTACGAGACAAGAGTATAATTTCTTTGAGAATAGTTCTGGCTTTGGGACGGAGACGGTCGATGTTAAGGTTACGAGCTCTGCAGGGAAGACTGTCACGGTTAAGGATGTGGCGATTACGGCCGGCTTGGTTGTGGATGCTGACTCCAATTTCTAGAGGATTTAACTTTTGAAGGGAGAGTGCGGATGTGAGCTGTTTGTTTGGATTGTACGATTTTGATTTATGATTTGATTGGTGTATTGCATGTTCTAGCTTGATAGTGCTAGGACTCTTCGATTCTTGAAGTTGAGTTTTTGGGGAGAGCGGTTTCATGTATTCATGTATTACTTAGTTTAGACAATTCCAGCCTTTGAGGCTTTCTGGATGTTATTCTTTCTTTTGAGGTTTTTTGATATGCTTTATGCATGTTATGAAATGTGTTTTATAGGTTTAAGCTATGAGATTTTGTTAGAGGGTCGGGTCTGTTAGGGGATTTGAAGGGAATACGTGCATAATTCGTAAATAGAACATCTGCTCGCCCAAAGATGCGAGCGTGCGTGGCCCGGATCCTATGGGATGAGTGCAAGTGACGATGGTGGAGGAACTTTGAAAATACACCGTATTGCAGAACCTTTCGTGCGTAATTATTATATGAAGGAAGCTTTTGAATTAAAAATATCTACGTCGCTGTCATGTATCCTACAAGTGTATATCAACTCTAATCGTCTATTCGTCTAATCATACACTGCTGTCTATAAGTTCTCTGTCGCATGTCCCGTAGGTCCTTGCTCAGCATCTGTATACTCATTAGCTTGACTCGTTAGCGGTCGAGAGGTCAGATCGAATACTTACAATCCATAGTGACGAACGCGCGATCGACTTCCCCAAGACCCTCGGTGCAATATTGGAGTGTCTCGGCGATATCGTGTGCCTGTCTCAACGGCGTATTCTCATCCATTAGCACGTCCATTTCGACCCAGACACCATCGCCTGCGTGGTAAGAGTTTACGGTTTTGTAGCCTCCGACTAGGGGTGAGAAGCGCCATGCCATGTACAGCATCTTCCTTGCAATACGCTCCGGGGCTGCGGCGCCAGTAAGACGTGTGACGTTTTCGAGACAGGTGCCTGCCCAATCATAAATGATGAAAAGGGAGAGGAGGGCAGCGCCGACAGGGTCTAACCACCACACATTGAAACGGTGCCCGAGAAATGGGAACAAAAGGGACAGGGTGTTGAAGTAAACATCGGTCTTGCAATCTTGTGCCAATGCGCGGACCTGTGTGCCTTTCACCCTCAGACAACCCAGTCCGATTAAGCCCTTGATTATGATTGTTCCAGCCATTGAGCCGATTGCTAACGGTGGGAGCTGTGTGGCTTTATGATCGCCGCTGGGAAGGAGCTTTCCTACTGATTCTTGGAGAATTTGGAGGAAAGAGACGATCATGATGATAGAGAAGACGAGAATGCCGATGGGTTCTAAACGCCGACGACCGACGGGGAACTTCTTCTTCAGACGCATAAGCTTCCAAGCCACGAGTTTGTTCGTTGTCCATATTATTAGGGTGCATAGGAGGTCGAGGGCGGAGTCTACGAGGGAAGCGATCAGGGAGAGGGAGTCGGAATAGATGGCTGCAACACCTTTGGCTGCGAGGAGAAGGATATTTGCTATTACATTAATCTTTCACAAGTTAGCTCTGCCGAAGGGGGACACGAGGCATAGGAACTCACGTTGATGGCCCATTTTGCATTCCGAGCAGCCTTTCGTCGCTTCTCACGTTCCTCGTCTGGAAGAAAGCATTCCACATTCTCTTCGCTATTGTGTAACGGTCCTCGGTGTTCGGCGTATCCATCGTGGTCGAGGTCTTGCGGGTGCATGCTATCGAGGACGTCATCGGCTAAAGACATGACGATCGTGTCGACCTCGACCATGTCATCGAGGCGTTCGTTCTGCTCTTCGTAGAAGGTCCGGAGCCTTTTGGGCATGTCTTTCAGCTGAGGAAGAGTTAGCTGATGGAGAAGAACGGAGGGAACAAACGGCATCCTACCTCTTCATCACTCTTCCTGAACTTCTCCAGGCCCTTCCTGTCTATGGCTTCGAGAATCTTACGCTTCATGTTATCGCTCCTTTGCCTGTCGATGGTCGCGTCGATTGCGTCTCGGAAGCGCTGTCGAGGATTAGGACCGCCATTGCTATAGCCAGTCTCAACGTCCATGTGGTCGTACTTGTTATAGATATTCTTCTTCCTCGCAGCCATGAACTCTGTGCGACGAGAGGCCACCATCTTGCCAGGTCAAAGGTGTTGGGTTGGTGTTCCGTTTGTTGTTAGGGCAGGAGGAGGGGCGGAAGATGTGGAAGGGATGGAGGAAAGTGGAATGCCATGATGATCAGACAAAGCGAACACGACGTATATCGCGGTGCTTAGCTAACGCGTGCAACAGGCATATTCGTTGGCTGGGCGGGCTCTTGTGCCTGAATTAATCGTGATGTAGCTACTGCAGCCGCTGGGAAACTTGGTTCGGATGTCGGAACCGCTCTGGCCAGCCGATCGGTGACGTAGAAGTGGACGCGTTCCCACCTGACAAAAGCTTGATCTGACATTCTTCCTGACAACAACACCACCCTTCCTTGGTGATCATCAGGAACTGCATTTCCGACACGAACAATATCCATCAGCACGCTTTCATCATTCATCCCGAATTATTGTCCTGCTTTTCTTGAGCGCTAACACTGTTTGACCCATATCCCTACATCACGGTCTCTCGAGTTTTACGCCATGCCATGAACAGAACACACCTTGTCCAAGAGATGAGATTACTAGGCGATTACACATCTCACTTTCTGGAAATGGAAAATATGGACGATGTACCTGTTCATGCATAACTCCAGGGAGTGTGGATCGAAAGGGTAACAAATGACTATGATAAGACATCTGAAAGGTAATCGTATTCGGTAGTGGCTCGATTTTTCATTCATCAGATTGCAACCAACGCAAACTGGGCATTTTCATATTTCTTTATTGTCCATACATACTCGCTCAAATATAAAGCATTCAGCGTAATAGCCATGTCCAATCCATTTTTCTTTCTTTTCCTCTTTTTTTTTGAGTTCTCATATCGAATTTCAAGATCTAAATATCTATATTCATCCTAAATTATAATCTATGTTGATTTCTAAATTCCAACCACCCTATGCCAGGATGTTAAATCGTAGTGCACCCTACCTAGCCCTAAAGACGCGGCTTGCTTCTAGTTCATGGTGAAAAGCTCGAGACTTCTCATTGGGGTAGAGGTTTGCCACATAACACGGGGCCCCCAAAAGTCTACATGGATACACGTTCATTGTGTAAGTCCCGCCGTGAATTTCGCTTTTGTAATTGACTAATTTCCCCGCTAGGAACATGCAAAAAGCATCCACCTTTAGCATTGTGCATCTCCAATTAACCGCGACTTGACCGCCATTTATTGCTCTTCACTGGACGCACACCGTCGATGCCGAATTTTCACCGCACTTTCTACGAGAGAGTTTCTTGCATTCACTGATCGCTCACCGTAATTTAGCGCGGTAGGCCGTTGTGCGCTGTTATTGTCCTCTATTTGACAAAAGCTCGGGCCACCCACGCCCCCGACACTTTATTTACATATCCATTCCTTTTCCCTCTCTTCTTCTTCAGACTTTCTCCCTCAACACCACCTTGACACCCATTTACCATTCAATACTTTTGAACAACTGCACAATCAATCACATACATCAACATGCGTCCAACGAGTCACGGCGGCTTCAAAGCCTGGGCGTCTGCGCACCTCTTTGAGAAGATTGCAAATTTCTTCAAGGCGCTGGTTAATCCTGTGCGAACCTATCGACTTTTGCTTTCCCTCTCAACTCCAAACGGAAAAAACTTCAAGCAAACCCTTTCAGCAAGTTCTTCCTTATCCGACGACGTTTATGCAACGGCAACAAACAATACCGTCACCACAACAGTATACCAACCGGTACCAGAGACGACTCTCGTAACCGTCCACAATCACAACCTGGTTCAGAAAGTAGAGTCCATGATCGTTTCACCGCCTGAAATCGAGTTCACATCCAACCTTCAGGCCGAGAATGATTTGTGGGACATGCTGTCTTGGATCGTCGCCGTGCTTTTCCTCTTCGGAATTTGTGGCAGCTTCTTTCTTTTGGGCCGGCGCTCGAAGAAAACACCTCCGCAACAATCACTTGTGCAGCACAGCACAGAAGACAGCATCAACGACAACCATGTCACCAACACTAGCAACACCAGCGACATCCACGATGGCGACGGTGTACCATCAGCTAGTGAAGAACCTCAACAAGCAAAAGAGGACGTTGTCACCAAGGCACAGCAATTACTGGACCAATTTCTCAAGGGTCCTCAATTCGCTGAAGTGATCCAGACAATTGTCACTCAAAGGATCAAATCACACAAGGACGAGGAGGAGCAAATGGCCCTCACAAAGATCTCCGAGAACTCGAGTGAGCTTCAGAA
The DNA here is from genome assembly GCA_000467735.1 of Rhytidhysteron rufulum CBS 306.38. Lineage (NCBI taxonomy): Eukaryota > Fungi > Ascomycota > Dothideomycetes > Hysteriales > Hysteriaceae > Rhytidhysteron > Rhytidhysteron rufulum. Next base: position 15,128 of record AJFL01000966.1, on the reverse strand, counting down.
GGATATCAAAGACTTCTTCGATGGAATGAACGAGCAAATGGAGAGGTCCCACGAAAAGCTCTACGAAAGGCTCTACGAAAAGCTTCAAGAAAAGTTCCAAAGTGGATTGGAGAAGCATGCGAGCGAGCTGGAGCAGCAGCTGACCACCCGACTCAACAGTAACTTTCGTCTTCAAGCGACTCGTGCTATAGAAGCGAGTAACCGGGCCATCCATGGCATTGAGTCGCGGTTTGTGGAGGTCTGGGGAGATAGGATTACGGAATTGGAGAAGATCCGGGAGACTGGGGTGGCTGCGTTAGCTTTACCCACGGCGACTCCTGCACCTTCTTCAGAGACTGTACCTGCACCCAAACTGCTTGAAGCCTCAATTCCAGCGCCCACTTCGACTCTTGCGCCCGCTCCAATTCCTGCGCCTCCTCCAACTCCTGCGCCTGCTCCAATTCCTGCACCTGCTCCAATTTCTGCGCCTGCTCCGGCTCCAGCGCTCGCTCCGACTCCCGCGCCGGCTTTCACTTTTACCCAGGCTGCCATCTCCAAGCCACTTTTCACTTTTGGGTCGGTTTCCGCTCCCATTTCTGAGTTTGCTCCTGCTCCTGAGGCAGCTTCTGTTCAGTTTCCCGCAGAGCCTACCAAGGCCCCGGAAGTGGCCCCTTTGGCAGTGGCCCATTTGGCAGCACCCCCAAAGAGCTCTGCTTTGGGCCTGGAGTCGAAGCCTTTTGCCCAACTCGAGAAAGCGGCCGCCCCCTCCGAGCCCGCCGCGGCTAAGCCTGCACCCGCTTCTCAGCCTCAGGGTGCTTCGCAGACCCCAGCGACCCCAGCTGGTGGTTCTACCAAAGGTCAGCGGGGTAAGCCACGCAGGCGTGGCAACAACCTCCCACTTGGGCTGCGCCCCAACATCAGGCCCCGTTAGGGTGTCTGTTGTTGGTGGCCTCCCGTTAGGCTAGGTGCAAGGATCCTTTTCCCCGGCTTCTCATATTTCGATGCTTATTGCATCTATCTTTCTCTTTTCTGATATTTGTTGGCTTCGGCCACAAATATTGTTTCTTTTGCTTCTGGTGTTGGCTGGACCAACAATTCAAAATCTCTGTTTCGACCTCTATGAAAGGCTACGGAGGACCCTACTAGGACTTTCACGAACCACGATAATGATTTTTCTTAGTTTCTGATTGTGGAGTCCTGAAATTCAGATAGTTCATAATAGGTGACCTAATGTCATCATTTCATTGTTGTTTGATCTCTTTTTTTCGTGATATCTCTGGTGCACAATAATATGATATATTGTGATATTTGATGCAAGTACTCGGGTGCCAATTATGTACGGAGATGCCTTTCAAAAGTAGCCGAGTACCCCATAATACCTCTTAGTCACGAGGGTTAAAACTTCTAAGTAAGCAGCTTTGGGCGCCTCTTACCTCCTTATATGAAGAGCTTATTTAGCTCAGCAAACAGCTTTAGACGCCCCCTAACTCCTTATACTAAGGATCTTACTCCTTATAAGCTCAGTAGTATTATGGGGGCCCAGATACTTTTGAAAGGCAGCTCTGTACATACATAATGAATTTCGCTTCACCAACGTTTGGTGGTGTTTGCACATTCACTGAGCCACCGATACCATTTCGGGTTAGGTTGGTTTCAATTCTGCGATCGCCCGCGCGCGCCTCAAAAGGCATTATGCTGGGCACTTAAACCCTTTGTTCCCACCAACGTCTCTTTCTTCTCAACAGCTTCCCACACCTTACTTTCCAGCACCACCATCGCCATTTCTCACGATTTTCGATAACCGTCCACGAGAAAGACTACACATCTTCGCACCAACAATCGCAGAATATGGAGAAGTTCGGAAACGTTCAGACCATGCAGAAGGGCAATGTCCATATGACCTTCACCTGGCATACCCCAGCCCCGCCTAGGAAACGCCGTTCTCCCCGCCAATGGGTCAAGGAGGTCTTCGTCAGCAGGATGGTTGGACTCGTCCGGAGTGCCTACCAGCCTCTTGACGGGATCGTCCGTCGATTCAAAGGCATGGTTTCTAGTGGCAATAACATTGTATTCAAGAAGATAATCGAGGCATCGCCCGAGACAAGTCTGGGTGCCGAAGAGGTTTGTGCATCACATACAAACATATCTGAAGGTATCTAATCCCATCTTTAGATCCCAGCTACCGAGATCGACGAGTTCCCCTTGACGACAGAGGTCCTAGACAGCCTGAGTGCCCAGAAGGCCACAGTCACTGAGACTGTCCCACTGCTCGCCATGACTCCAACACCAGCGACAACGGCATCCCTCGACGCGATCGTCCCGACCTCTCCAGTTGCCACCATTGGTAGCAGAGGGTTCTCACCTAACATGAGGACTTACCTCAGGCTTGCTGTGGGCGCCTTCATGGCATTGGCATTGTTCATAATGCTTCGCCTGGCAATTGCCGGCTACCGCAACTGGATATCAGGATTGTTCTCTTCTCCCAACGTCTTCTCCCGCTTGCGCTGCCGATTCACTTTTCAGGCGAATGTGCCACCCATTGCTCCTCCTGAACCCCTCCCCATGGGCATAGCTGCAGACCCAGACCCCGCCCGCGACGCCCTTGACTTCCTTAAAACCGTCACCCCAGAGCAATTCCAAAAAACATTCATGGAAGCTCTCGAACACCCAGAGTACGGCGACAAGGTCCGAAGATTCGCCACCACCATACTCCTCCAAGGCAAAGAACCCGCGCCAGAATGGCACCACTGGCACGTCATTTTCCCCCTGACGCAAAACGAGAAGGCCATTATTGCGAATACAGACCCGGAGACAGTCACAGAGGTCTTCAATGCCTCTATGGAAGATCCGGTCACTGGACCGGAGGTACGACAATTGATGCGAGAGATCATTGTCAAGGCCCACCAGGCATGAACCATGACATCCCTGCCGCCAAATCGAATTGAGCAAGGATAGAAGGTCTCGGGTGTTCACTTGGCGAATTAGTTTCATATCTCTTCTTTCTTATTTACCTCTTCCCCTTTCCGTCATTCTTCTTTTCTCTTCTCCTTCCCGTCATTCTCCTTTTCTTCTTTTCGTCCCCCATTTCTACTTCTTCCATACCAACGGCTTCCGTACTAGCACAGTCTACCTCTGCGTTAGAGGTAACCTGCGCACTAGACGGAATTCGGGTCGTGAAAACGGCTGGTATGGAAGAGTAGAAACGGTTCCCGTTTTAGATATCGACTTTTTATAATGTTTGTAATAGAATCCAGTGTCACTTAGGTTAGAACATGGGGATTATGAAAACATTTTTATTTTATACAAAGCTATGCATCAATTTCTCATAAGTAGATCAAATACGGTGTATGTACCAAACCAAGCAAGTTACATGCCTTACCAAGTCAAAGCGCTACTTCTTCAAATGAAATCCTCCTTCCTCGCAACAAGATCTATGTTTAATGAGGCCGATAGGCAAATGCACACTTAAATGGGTGATGTACGGGCTAGAATAGAAATTACGAAGTGTACTACTCATGGGTACCTCGCCTGTGCGCGTAGGGTATTCGATAAAAATAAACAAATATACTATTTTCGACAAATACATGGTCTGTGCATTGAGTAGCAACTAATCCGATGGCATCAATCCCGTTTAATGGGTTCGTGTGGTGAAATATCAAGCGCGGACTAAAAGCGCAATCACGTGATTCCAAGTGAAGGTGTCCTAGACAAATAACCTCAAAAACCCCTCCACCTTCTTCTTCTCTCCTTCACTCCACATCACTACCACCACAATGCCCAAATATCCTCAACACAACAATCGCAAAGTCCCTGTAAGTCACTCATCCTATTTCACCTTCGCTAAACCCGTACTAACTCTATCTCAGTATGAGAAGTCGGTGGATGCGCTCATCGATGCCTTCGACAAACTTTACATCACCAAGGGTGTGCTCAAGGATAACGCGAAACCATTTCACTTCCTGGGTCTCCCGACGGAACTTAAATTGATGGTGTACGAATTCTTGCCGACTGTTCTTCGATTCCACCCATGTTACGATAAGGCTAAACCTGATCAACTGAATTTCGTTGTAGTTGAAGAGACGATTGATATAACGACCTTGCAGACGTGTTGGTTGGTTCATAATGAAGCCCGCAAAATCATCAGGCAGAGAAAGGCAAACCTGCAATTATCGCCATTCCGGATCATAACGGTGATCAACAGAATTCAAGATACGGTGGGACCTAACATACAAGCGTATACTACGATCAAGTACACCCAAGTAATTCAACAAGCGTTCCTGCGTCGCAAGGATCCAGGAGAGTTGGGATCAAGGTACATTAGTCGCGCAATCATAGCACATATCCGAGAGGGAAAACGCCCTCAAATCCACCTCGGATTCTATGTGCATCCTATTGAACGTCGAAACGTTGATAAGATCATGAATGTACTCGAAAACGCCGCCCTAAACGTTACCTTCCTTTACCCGCCCAAAAATCTCCGAATGCCTATCGAAGACCAGCAAACATATTACACGGACGTACATCTAGCCATCCAAGGCATGGCTCCCGTTCAAAATGTGGACTCATTGGAGATAACCTACTACGAAGTTCTCAACACAGGTATCCACAGTTTGTCTGGTGTCCCTGGTGTCCCGGTCGATCAAACCACAGAGCAGACCTATGACTGGAAGTCTGTATTCGGACTTGAGGATTTCGGTGTTTTCGATTGGGGCGTGGATTCGAGAAGGAAGCTGGTCCCGGTATCTCGTTTTAGGAATATCATCCAAAGAATGCAAAGCGCACGCTCTGCAATCGAGGCTTCATTGCAATGAGAATATGGTGGATTCTTACGATTTGAGAGCATAGCCTCGCAAGTGGATATAGCGATATTCATAATCCCGACTTTCTAACCTGGAGGTTGTAGAATCAAATTACGAAACCATATTCAACACTACGAGACAAATATATGAACTACTACCTTCAACAGAACATTCACGAAGCAAAGAAGGAAGCAACGGGAACAAAACCTACAACCAATTACCCCACTACCAATACTGTTGCCCCAAAACTTTCCTTTCCACATTTCCCCAACAAAGACCAGATCAGCGCAGACGAGGTCATCACTTCCCGAAGCAAAGGCATCTAGAATATAGGAAAGCAGGTTCATAAAATACAACCCCAAAACCAAAATCAATTCTCTTTCAAGTAATCGTACAAGTGACGTGACCAGTAACGTTCAAATAAAGCTTTAGCTTATGAGTGGATTTGCTAACTTTAACCGGGTTAGCATGGACTAGGGTAGTCATCGCTTCCTCCCTTACATCTACCTTGGATTATGTATACCTCAGTCTACGTACATGGTTCGGGTTTTTCTAATCGAACTAATACTCTTTACTAGTATATAACCCGATGCAGAAACCGTGTCTGAGATAACTATTTCATTCTAGGAGACTTCGCGGCTAACTTGGTATGGAATGGAAGTGCTTGAGGCATCAAATAGCGAATACACTCTTTAGGAAAGCCCTCGTATTCATGTATATTGCATCTGGAAGCAATTCCTGCAGCCGTTGAATCGGTAAATTGAGGCTCTGGAGAACACTGAATCTGCAGTCCACTCCACTTCCATTACGCCTATTTTGTACGTGGAGTCATTGAAAGATACGAAAAGGACCTGGAGCATAATAAAAGGTCAGTTGAGGATGATATCACTTCGACCTCCTCCCGCAACGATAGTTCATCTGTTTCCATGAGCATAGTATCTAACACCTTACATAGGTATGAAGCGACTGCATCATCCAAAGTTATCCACAAATACATATCCATTGAGCCATTACTTCATCCCAACGTTACATAAAACCGCCTCTCGCAACCAAGACCTACAACATAACCATCAAAACCCCACTCACAACCCCACAAACCCCCCAAACCCAACTCACCCAATCCATCCCAAACGCAGCCGCCACACCACTCGCACCACCCCCCGTAACACTCGCCACAGCCGCACTAGACACACTCGAACTTGTTCCCCTCGAAGTCGAGGACCTAGAACTCGAGCTCCTAGACGACGAACTACTATCGTCACCCGTACTAACCGGCGCATCAAACGAGACCCCAGTCGACAGCGCCTCTCCCGTCGAACTAGCAGTGACATAATACGCCAGCGACGTCTCCGCCTCACTCGGCACCTCGAACGTCAACGACCTCGATAACTCCTGGAACTCCGACCGCGCTTCAACTTCATCCGTCGCAGTCGTCGTAAACGTAGTCGTAGTATACACCTTCGTATACGTCACCGTAGACGTTGAAGGTCTATACGTAGTCCACCAAAACGAATAATACCACCAAGTAACCGTCCAATACCAAGTTTGCATCTGGTCAATCGTCTGGGTATTCAACACTGAGCTTCTTGGAGGAGCAGTCGTAATCCCCGTCGGCGCGGGTGCGGCAGTTGATCTCACGGATACGAAGCTGGTTGTTCCGCTGATGACGGCGGCGGTGCATTTCAAGTCTGTGCAGCAGACTATGCGGTTGTTTTGGGAGGGGATCCGAACGCATATGTTTCCGGGTTCGCAGTAGTTGTTATCGGCGCAGCAGTCGCCGCCTTCGGGATAGCAGTTTGGACCGCAGCAGCCCCAGCCGGGATAGCAAGGACCGGAGGGACAGCAGGTGTCGTTTGGGTCTATGCAGTAGCCGTAGCTGCAGCAGAGGGTTGAGGTTGGGCAGCATTTGTTGAAAGCTGGAAGGTAATATCGTTAACTTTTACTTCCTTCTTTTCTTCTTCTTTTTCTGCGCTATCCGTATACTCTTTCTCTAGGCATAGGATTGGTACAGAAACAACATACCAGCACAGTACCCATACCCCGAACTACACGTCTGCCGTCCCAACAACTCTAACCCACGATCTCTCAGAAGCGGCTCTGAAGCATTCTTCTCCCCCAATTGTGTCCCAGGCGCGAATATAGCTAGAGAATCATCTTCTGCGTCGTTTTGGCCTGATAGACCTTTATTCAGAATACCGAATGGATTTGATGGAGCTCGTTCAGCTAACTGAAGGTATGCGATTGTGAAGGAGGAGAGTGAGAAGATGGTGCTCAGGAAGAGGAGGGTTTGTGAGGTGATCATTTTGGGGGCCTTGGATGGGTTGAGAGTGAAGCACAAAGACCTCCCCAAATGCGCCATCCCACTCTTTTTAAGCCTTCCACCGTTCAATTCATAACTCATGACGAACCGATAATTTTCTAGCCTTCCCCTCCATCTTAACTCTGGGGCCAAAACCATCACCACCTTCATCTCTAGACTTCGTATCCCGCATTCCTATCCCACCAGGGCAAGCGAGCAAGCAAAAAGCCCCAGATCCTATATTACACCAAAACGCAGCCTCACCAATCAACACCCCGGGAACCAGCCTAATCAAGTTAATACAGCCTTGTTGTTCATAAAAAGGTTTGCCAAGGCGTCTTGATCAACAGGGCTGGTGCAGGGCTGGTGCCTGACGGGGTTCAGCTGCCAAGGAATGTGGTGCTGTGGCGGCCAATGGGGTGGGTTGTGGCGTTTGGATAAGGTTGGCTATCTTGGTGTTTGGTTGATCATGTGAGGGGTTGTGAGTGGGGGCGGAATGAGGATTATGGATAGATGGTGGGTCTGAGGAAGTGGGAGACGGGAGGGATAAGTGATGAGCTCAGGTAAAGCGATAGATCAGATGCCCTAATCATGGAGCGTTATACCCTGAAATCACCAAATTCAGTACAATTCATATACTAGGAACCTTAGTTACATCTTTTGCGAACCGAGGATGTGTTTCAATCTTCATGATCTTTTTGATAATCATACCGTTGGTGGAATTTACTAAGTCCTTGTGATATGTATTGATGCCTCAATGGCTTCGGTGATGGTCTCAATTAAGTTATAAAACATCTATTTTCGGGTTTAGTGGCTGCAGGGTATATATGTTTCACCGGTCAGTGATGCACCAAGATAGATTAAACTCGATTGAGCTTTAGTATATTCTATTGTTCTGATATCCTCAGGTAGATAGTTGGCTTTTCTTGCTCTATCACTGACTTCGTTCGCCATCAAATCCCAAACACAACATTCCCCAAACCTCCTCCACTACCTCTTCCACCCCCTCAAAAACCTCAAGCCCCCTCAAAACCCCCCAATCCCCCTTCTCCACCCCCTCTAAAACCCTAACACCTATCCCAACAAGCTCCCTCGTCTCCCCCTCCGAACACCACTTCACCCTTGTAGGCCAAAACGCAATATGCGTCGCCCAGTGGACTAGGAAACGGATTAACCAATTCCTATCCAATGGCTGCAACCCCCCATCCCCAGTCGTCTTAGAGGAGGGGTTTGAGCGAATGCTAAAATAGGTAGATAAGAACGACCGTCGAAGTTGACGGTTTTTTCCACGAAAGCGATCAAGTAAATAAGCCTCTGCAGCGAATTGCGCGACATCCGTAGCCGAAGTCCCAAACCTCATCATTTCAAAATCCGTAACCGTGATTCCAGGCATATCTCTCCAGCTTTCCCCCAGTTCTCCTGATAGAGTCGGAGTTAATGAAGTTGATGCCACCACTCCACTTATATCCAAAACAATATTCCCGGGCCAAAAGTCCCCATGACAAAGCACCTCGGTATCAGTTTCTAGAAGGGAACCATAGAGATTGTTGGTTCGGTGACCGAGAGTGGGATCGAAACCGTGGGTTGAGAGGGCGAGATGTAGGTTTTTGTATGCGTGGCGGTAGATCTGAATTGCGAAGTCATTGTTGTTTCTCTTTCTCTGTCCTATAACCCCAAGTCCTTCATCATTCTCTATCCCTTCTTCTCTTTTAAAGCCCGTGGAAATAGAAGAAGGAACCCCCAAAGAAATATCCCGACACCTCGCATGCAATCCCGCAATCCAAACACCGAGTTCCCGGCCTATACGTGGGATATCCAGCCCCGGGTCCAAATACGCCTCTTTAAGCGTCACACCCCCTACATCCTCTAACGCCATAACCATCCTCTCTCCATCAAATCCCAGACATTTAACCACTTCTACACTCCCTTCCCCCTTCTTCCCGTTACCCAAACACCCACTGACCCCCCTCAACGCAACAAACTCCCCACGGATCCTCCCCTCATCCAACACAAACGACGGATTCGTTGCTAAATACGGAGGTGCGTGTTTGATGATGTAGGTTTTTAGGTCTGGGGACGAGGTCTCGATGCGATAGACGAAGTTTGCAGTGCCCCCGGTTAAGGGGGTTATTTTGGTGGGGAAGGGGAGGTGGGGGAATGGGGGAAGAGTGGTTGTTAGGTAGGTTTGGAGGGATGCGGGTGTTGTTAGGGGGGTGGTCATGGTGGATGGGGAGTGGAGGAGGGGGGAGAGGCAAGGAAGAGTAGGTGTGGTGAATGGGGTGGGATCAGAGGTACGCGGGAGTTGTGGTTTTTGTACCGCGGATGTACGCTCTTGGTTCTCCTTCTATCAGGCTACAGTGGTGTATATGTACTTCTGGTTTCTCGTACTACCTTGTCTATTCGTTTGGGACAAATCCTCGAATATGGGGGATTTCATTTTTTGTTTTGCTTCGTTGCACAAGACGTGCACTAAGTCCAGTGCTGGAAGAGTCATCGTTCAATGCCAAGAAAGGCTAAAACAGAGGGTATATGGTGATTGGTAGGATATGAATGAGTCGGTATGAGTCGAAATGAGTTGGTGATGGGTATTGAATTAGTTTTCAATTGGAAGACAGTGTTTATAGTATTTTATTTGGAAAAGGTGGACTAGTTTAAGCCTATTAGATTCCATAAAGCTTCATATTCCTACAATCATGAACAACAAGGGCTACACATACATCAAGCTACAGATACAGAACCCACAACTTCCCGAACCCGACAATGAGAATCCAAGTCTCAATTCAACCAGCTGTATAAACCACAGCTTATCCTACAAGAACCAACAAACCCACAAGCAAGAGCCATACCCATCAAATCTTTTCCAACCCCCTCGAAACATCCACATTCTCAATACCCCACCAAAGTCCCGTATCCCTCGGAAAAGTCTTCGCAATCCCCCTAACCGCGACCTCGCCCTCCGGCCCCTCCGCCCAAAGATACCACTGATTCTCCCACTTATCATGTTTCTTGATGCAAAGCTTGACTGGGCGATTAACATACAAAGGCATTAGGTTCCTATAATCGAAGGAGAATATCTGCTCCGGGTTCTGCGGGTTTATGGAAACGAGGTGTTGGCGGAGGAGCGTGAGTAGGAAGGTTAGCGCTAGGGGACCGTGGATGAGGGGGTGCCGGAAGCCTTCGATTGTGCGGGTGTGGTGGAGATCTAGGTGGATGCGGTGGGCGTTGAAGGTTAGGGCGGAGAAGCGGAAGAGGAGGGAGGGGGTGGGTGTGAAGGTGTGGGAGAATTCGGGGACTTGTTTTGCTGTTTGAGGGTTTTAGTCAATATTACACTTCCTCCTTAAGAAACAAGATATATGTTTATTAAAATGATTGTTGTATCTAAGAGTGAAGATATAAAGAGACTTACCTTTCAATATCTTTTCAGGCGAACGTTTAGTCCCGCCCTTCATTTCCGATTTCTTTAAACCTTTATTCTTCTTGTCCAAGAATACAAGATTCCTGGTTTCAATAATCGCATTGTATGGATCACTCGATCTCGTTTGTTGCACCATGTCGCCTTCTTCCGGCTTCCATGCCTCCCCAATCAACCTCTCAGCTGTCTCATGATAGAGTAATCTTCGGATTCTCGAGTCAATCTCTTCCTGGGTAGCATTATTCGCCGCATCTCTCAACAACACAGACTGAGGTCCAAATCGACGCTCAATAGTCACAAACACCTGGTGCCCCTTATCACGTAACTGCACATCTCTTATAAACTCATGACACACCCACGGCGACCCTTTCATTCTCGTATTCTTATATGCAGGGTTGAATTTCACACTTCCTCCAGCCCACAATCGTCTTGTGAAGGACCCTCCAGGACTATGTAATGGATCTGTTCCATCTGGCAGAAGCTCATTATCGGGTAGTACTGGATTGAAATATACAAGGTGATGGGCTGGTGGGAGGCCCTTGGAACGAAAGGATTCGTCGGTGTATTCTGGGGGTAGGAAGGAGCGTAGGGTTTGTTCAAGTTTGTAGGAGTTTGAGGCAGTTAGCTCGTCGTAGAGTATGGGTAGGCGGCGCTTGAGCATTTCTTCTCTGCATTGCTCGAAATTCCATGTCGATTGTGTCGATTGACGTCGGACGTTATTTTTCGGTAATCTATTTGGCAATTGGCACCATAGCCGTTGAGCCAGCTTCTGAGGCATGATTGTGAGCGAATAGTCAGCAGTAAATAGTCATGAGATGGGTGCTTGGTGGGGTGAATGAAGGTGTCTTGAAATGTTCATGGAGAATCCCTTCGGTAATGCCGCTTGAGCTCCGCAGTCTTGGCATTTCTTATTCAACAATTTCGCGATTGGTTGTTCAGGCTCGCCGTACTTTTCATTCATCTCTTATCATAACATGCCAAATCCCCAACCAAATCCCAGACCTCATCTAATCAACCTATTCTCCCAGCTCCCCAACCATCTCCATCCCTTCGTTGTTTTCTCCAAATCCCCCAAAGCCGTATTGACAGCCCCCTTCCCCCCCTCCTCTCTCTTCCCCATAAACTCCACAAAGAAGATATAATGCCACGGCGCAATCCCACTCGGTCTAGCATTGATGCTTGTGAGATTGAGTCTGTAAGGTTTGAAAACGGCTAGCGAATCCGCTAGTGCCCCCGGGTCTTCGTCGTTAACGGTGAATGAGACGAGTGTCTTGTATCGTGATATCTCTTCCTCGCTTGCCTCAAGGGGTTGCGCATCTCCTCCCTCTGGAACGTTGGTTGCAGTGCTACTAGTTTGACTACGATCCGCCTTTCTCAAAATCAGAAATCTCGTCGCGTTATCTGAACGATCTTCAATCCCCTTAGCTAAGAAATCTAATCCATGAATCTTCGCTGCGATGCTACTCGAGATTGCTGCGGTTGTACCTGTATCATCAGACGCAACTAATTCTGCAGCTCTGGAGGTAGACGATACATCCTGACGTTCGACACCACTGAGATATTTACCTAGGAATGCTTTGCATTGACCCCAGGCTTGTGGATGCGAATAGATTTTCTTGATGTGGCTAAGGTCTTCTAAGGGCTTCGTTCGCGGGGAAGCTGGACTAGGTACACTTGCTGTTGGAGTCGCGTTGCCAGATGATTCCGGGGACCCGATCACTCCGCGAACGTCTGGCTTGCTAATGGCGGGAGTGCTCGCGGGTTTGTGTCCGAGAAGGCAATGGCTTACGCTGATGTAGGATTCACCGCAGACAAGAATATCGGGATACCGGTTTGAAAGGTCCGCAAAGAGATCTAAGGTAAAGACTACGGAGCCGTTGGTGGAGTTTTCGAAAGGGACGACGCCCCGGTGAGAGGATCCGGATTGAACGGTGCTGAAGACGTCTTCAATACTGATTTTGGGGTTGAGATCATATTCGGCTTCGTTAAAGCAATTGAGAGTGGCCTAATTAATTGTTATTTGGAAATTCAACCTCGTTGATATTATTTGTCATGGTTCGAGTGTTCGCGACGTTGAATTGAGTTTCCAAAAATGGACAGACGTGAATAGCCGACTATTTGCACACAAAAACTAGACAAAGATAACTTGTTCATAAAAAAGACAATGAAATAATAGTCCGGCGTACCTGATGAGTATATGATGCCTTGGGGCCTAGGTATGAGATAACAGGATGCTGTGCCATTTTGACAGATTATGAAGGGTGATGAAACAAAGTTGTACGAATCCTGGAAACCTTGGTACGCGCCCTGCCGGAGATTTAAATTCTTTTTGAACACCGGGGTTAATCGGTTGCTCGCTTCCAAAAGGATCGACTTTTTCACGCTGGGGTTTGTGTAGACGTGACTGCTCGATCCTGCAAGACTTCAAGATGGGCTTGGCGAGGATTTATTGTACGACAACAGCAGATATCACAACGATGCACAAAACGGGACAGTTTCTTATTGGTTGCATATGAATCGATTCAGTGAGTGTGCAAGTAAGCAACTACATAACAATTTAATCCTAGGATCAGATGGCGTAAGACGCAATTGCAATCAGCTTCATTTGATCCTTAATGTCCGGTCGTTCGGGAAGACCTTAAACCCTCAATAGTCATTCACACGGCTTCGTGTAGGGTGAAAGCTTGCCTCTCCACTAAGAAGAGAGTGGAGTTTAGGTTGAACAAGACTGGACAATCTATCGCCCTGGTATTTGTGAGCGTGCTGTGAAGGTTGGAAATAGGAACTATCTTACAATGCAGAATCCCACGTCCACGTTCTCATCAAATCTTTTACAATCGGGAGAGGCGAAGCGAAGATGATCTATGACCATCTTCTCTGTGCCTGCTGGCGTCGTCAGGACGCCCGAAGCGAGGAGTCAACTCAGAGCTGGAAGCGGCGAGCTCTGGGCGTTCTGCCTCGCTGATTGCGAGGGTGCCAAACCGTCAATCATCGTAAAATTCGTCTTCGTCATCATAATCAGCAAGTTGTTCGAAGTTGACCTTGTAGCGGAGAATGGCGCCAATGCCACCAAAGCCTTTCACGAACTGGTTTCCTTCGGAGGAACGGTCGGAGACAAACTCTAAGGTGGCACCAAAGTCGCGGTATTTCTCAGCAAGCCACTCCAAGAATGGCATCTGGTCGACGACTTCCATTTCCTGTCCAGTCTCCTTGTCCATGAAAAGAGATCGGTCGGCCTCCTGGGTCTTGTTGGTGTGGAGGATGAGCTCAGAGCCTTCCGAAGTCTTCAAGGTCCAGCGAGTGATTTCCAAGTTCTCATACACAATCAAGGTCTCGCAAGCGCCGAGTTCCAAAGCCTTCAGGGTATCGTCGATACCGTAGCAGACTTTGCCGGAATCCTGGGAGATTTCATCAAAGTACTTGTTAATGAGCTTCTTCTCCTGGATGAACTTGACGTTGCTGAGAGTCTCGGAAGCCAACTCAATGGCCTGGTTGAAACCGTTCTCGCCTCCGTAAGAAACATCGACGACTTTGATGACCTTGGATTGGAGACGTTGGTCGAACATGTCGGACTGGTTCAAGTCGTTCTTGAAGTCGGCGGAACCGGCCAAAATGAGACCGGCGACGTTGACCTTGTCATTGGTGATGAAGTTCTGTACGGCCAATTCGGCAACCTTTCGGACGTAGTTGTGGCGCTTCTCCTCACGAAGACGGGCGAAACGCAGGGCGGACTGACCACCACGACCGTGCTTCTTGGGCAGATCAACCGAGAACCTGGAAATAGTCAGCATGTGTTTCAGCTCCATCCAATCACCGGTGCTCGCTTACTTGTGTACGACGTCGCGGGTGTTGCCTGAAAGCGTTCCAAACAGCGCACCGTTACCGTCCATGATGATGAAGCCAAATTTTTGATCCGACTCCAGCAGCTCGCTCAAGGCTTCCGTATGGAATTTGTTGTCACAAAGATACAACGACGTGTTGATTGGCTTGAAAGGCTCAAAGTCAATGTTAATCTTTCGCTCCTTTCCTTCGCTGGTGATGATTTCACCGCAATATACGACAAGTCCATTGGGAGGCACTTTGGAGTATAGCTTGAGACGCTGCTGGGTGGAGGTGATGGCGGACAGGACAGACAAGCGGTTGACGCGAGACTTGATGTTGGAGGCGGTACCCTAGGGAAGTGGTCAGAACAAATTCAACATGAATGTGAAACTACCGAGACATACGAATTCTTCAGCCAACATCTTTGCCGCACGGGAGACCTGGTCCTTTGGCGCTGTTGCAGCTGTTAGCATTCATGCAGGCTTCCGAGGGGCAGGTGCAGGACGTACGGATGATGAGCGAGATCATGCTTGTGCCATTGCCCCGAGCGGCCTCAAGACGCTTGATCAGCTTCTTGACCTTCCAGATCTCGATGTTCTTTTCGGCGTCGTTGCCCTGCTGCTTTTCACTCATGGTGTCGACGCCCGTGTGCGGATGACGGGAGGGAGAGGTGGTGGGGGTGGTGGTTGAGAAATTTCTTCGCGCAAGCTGTACTCTTAGTCGAGTGTGGGGTTGCGGTGACGGAAGGTGGTGGAACTAAGGAAGGGAACGACCTTCAAGGCCGGGCAGGCGTGGGAGAGGAGGACTGCTGCTATCC
>AJFL01000964.1:0-28523 GCA_000467735.1 Rhytidhysteron rufulum CBS 306.38 | reverse complement strand
TTTTTTTTTTTTATTTCTTTTAATGAAAGCGGATGAGGTCGTTGCTGAAACAACATCAAATCAACTAAGGTAGCTGGGCGTAATTATGGTGGAAGTTTGACGACCATACAAAACAAGGCGAGATGGAACGAATCGTCCTGGCCTGTGGACATGGGAGCAGGCAAGACAAGCTTGCTTAGGATCCAAGCATAAAAGCATGAGCATTGAGCATTAAGCACGAGCATCGGGCACAAATACAAGCACAAGCGCCAGCACGAGCGTGAAGGTGAGCACAAGCACAAGAGCATCGCAAAAGGGAGACGCAATGCATCAAACGTGCGTTTGTTTACTTTCGTATGTCTGTCTCTCTGAGAGCTTCTGGGAGCTTGTGTGACGCAGAGGTTGAATTTGAAACGCAGACGACGGCATCTAATCCTGCCAATGCGAGCTCGCTGCATTCAAGCTCGGCTGTTGTCTTTGTCTCGTCTTGGTCGTCGTCCTGTCTCGGTCGGCAGCTGGCAGCTGGCAGCAACCAAGCACACCGCACCGGCAGTAGCGGTGGTGGGTGGTGGTGGTGCGAGACCAGACAGGCGGATGTTGCGCGGCCCTGAAGACGATGATGAATGCTGTTGCTGTTGCTGCTGCTGCTACTACTACTACTGCTGCTACGGCGGCGGCGGGCGGTCAGTTCGATAGTTGTTGCTATGAGACCAGGCAAGGCCCGAAAAGCAAGCTAGCCTGTCTGGCGTTTTGGGGTCTTCTGGATGCCTGCATAGATAGTACCATTAAACCAACCTACCAGCCATCCGTCCATCTTCCTCCTCACTCAACTCACCTCTGTGCTCGCCTCTCTCTCCCTCTGCCTCTCCCTCGCTCCGACAAAGACAGCGCTGCTGCCCATTATTCACCTGGTTGGTATCCTCCATCTCCTCAGCCCCCCCGACCGCCACTCGCCCGCTCCAGCGAAAAGGCAAACACAGCCGCAGCAACACAAAGCCTCTTGCTGGTCAGTGCGCTAGGTTCCTGCCTAGCTGCTCTCCCTCCTCCACACCCACGTTCATCGTACTTCTTCAACAACTCCCCTTCCGCCATCATCACTGACCTTCTCGCTCCTCTAGAGCTCTCTCATTCCCTCTACTACTCCCACTAATCGCCCTTGTGATCCATCGCCATGGCGGAAATCCGTCGAAAGCTCGTTATTGTCGGTGATGGCGCCTGCGGAAAGACCTGTCTTCTGATGTAAGTGCCCTCAATCCTCTGCATCGCTGCATGACCTGGCTTGCGTCCCCCTCGGCCACCTGCTAACTATTGCTTCCCATCAGTGTCTTTTCCAAGGGTACTTTCCCTGAGGTCAGTCTTTGACATTCTTCCCTTCCCTTCCGCTACTCTGGGCTGCGTCAGCCTGGCCGCTCCAATTCCGCGTCTCCCCATGGCCAACGTCCACCAGCCTCCACTACTCGAATACTGACGCATTCATTACTCTAGGTCTATGTGCCCACTGTCTTCGAGAACTACGTTGCCGATGTCGAGGTCGATGGTAAACACGTGGAACTAGCGCTTTGGGATACGGCAGGACAGGAAGATTATGACCGCCTGCGTCCTCTTTCTTACCCAGACTCCCACGTTATCCTCATCTGCTTCGCAGTCGACTCACCCGATTCCCTCGACAACGTTCAGGAGAAGGTACCAAATCCCGACTCAGCTCTCACGTGCCCCCCTTATCTTCCATGTCAGATCTGCTAACCGATACCGACACTAGTGGATCTCCGAAGTTCTACATTTCTGCCAAGGTCTTCCCATCATCCTCGTTGGCTGCAAAAAGGATCTCCGATTCGACCAGAAGACGATCGAAGAACTACACAAGACATCGCAGAAACCCGTAACACCAGAACAGGTCCGTGCAACCCCTTCATTTCCTGAGAATGTTTAACGTCCGGCGCCAACGACATGTACTAACGACCGCTCCAGGCTGAAGATGTTCGCAAGAAGATCGGTGCCCTGAAATACCTTGAATGTTCCGCCAAAACGAATGAGGGCGTCCGAGAAGTCTTCGAGCACGCCACCCGTGCGGCCCTGACCACCAGGAAGAAGGAGAAGAAGGTCAAGTGTGTGATCATGTAAATGAGCACTTGTATCTCTGCTCTCTAAGCCGTCGCCATGACCACGTAAGAACAACGAGCGTGGGCTTCGTCAACATCGGTGACGATCAATCTGCTTTGTCGAGGTTTTATAGGTGGTGACGGTTTTGCAGATCGTGGGTTTTTTGGGCGAGGGGCGAGTAGTTACCCGCTCTTGTCGACTAGAGCTTTTCTTATGGCAACCAACGTGGCGTTCATCAAGGGCTCATATTGAAACGGATCATCTTGGGGTACTACACTGGACAATACTCCCAGTCGGAGAGGAGCAGATTTTAGCGAGATGGTGTGACTGACTGTCTGGATTACGCTCACATGTTCTCTCGATTGCTGTCGATTATACCAGAGCATCATCTCGAGATGGCCACACCGATTCATATATCAATACCTTGGTGGTACTTTTCAATCTGTGGTACTTCTTTACTGGGTTTTGGAATCCCCTTTTTTCCCAATTCAAATCTATACATGGTTCTTTTTCTTACAGCAACCCCCAATCTCTCTGGCTTGTGTCCGCGTTTTTCTCCTTCTTTCTGATTTGCAATTATGCGCATCCACGGTGTAATACTCCCTTTTATTGTTCTGTAGGCGTCGAATTGATATCTTTTTAACAACCTGCCATTCTTGCAATGGTGCATACCACTGCACGCTGCTAACCGCATCCTCTACAATTGACGTTTGATGGATGAAAGTAGTGAGCTAGCCCCGATCAGTTCACTTCCCTTGATTTCACCACGGCCACTCAGCATGTTCGCTATAATCAAACTATCAAGGCATCTGGGCTCCCCATCCAGTCCAATCGTTAGACGAGGAGAAGTGCATGGTTTGTCATACGTGACACCGGGTCTCCTTGTTGCATGGCCTTGGGTCAATTTGCCACGAAACGTCTGCATACCTCCAGATTACTCAATGTATACGAAATGCGTATTTCTTTCATTGATTAATCCATTTGCCGCCAACCAGGTTTGCCCATGTTTCCCCACGCAACCGCTTGGGCAAGGTTGACCTAATTGCAGCCCACTCCACGCCACTATTACACGCAATGGTTCACGCAAACTTGATTTTTATCAACACAAGGGTGCATTAGTTACCATCCAATTATGTACTACCGATACTCTCCAACGCTATCTACAGGACATCGATGCTAAACTGATAAGCCATTTTAATACATGAACCAGTCCAAAATTCCTACGCTACTGTTGTGTTCGTTCAGTAGACGAAAGGCCTCGATTACTCCACTGACCCCTGTCTTGATATTATTCGGGCTTCGGTGAAATATTACTAGAATAAGAAATGGGTTAGGGTATGAATATATATTTGAACGTTAATCCACAGCAGTGCGGGGAATAGTACACCAAGCGATGGCTCTGAGCCAGAAAATTAATGCCACGAGGCCATTTCGGCATCATATGCTCACACATGAAATCGTGTTCAACTGCACACCGAGGGGCCAGGTGCAGAGGACAATCCGTTTCAGCCCATCAAAAGCGCACAAGTAATAAGGAGAAAGTTGCTAAGGCGAGCAGGATGATTGAGGGCTCTGCTCTCTTCACTACTGCATCGTTCTCAGCCGATGGATTTGCTTCTGATGTTTCCTGTGATGCAGCGCTCTGCATTGCACCGCCACTGGATGTTGCCGTTGCGGTCTTTGTTGCCGTTCCACTTGTTGAGGAAGCGTTTGCAGTCAGATTTTCAGTCTTGACTCCAAATCCAACTCTATTCTTGTCGAGGTCGAAAACAGAATATACATTCTTGAGAAATGGGTCCCCGACTAGCCATTGGTTATCGCCGAACGTTTGACGGCCAATAATGTTGCTTTTGCATGCACCACCTCCCAAATCGCCGCCAATGTAATCGACAGTAGAGATATCGAATGTCACACCACCGAATGTAAGCTGGACGGTCTGAGAGGCCTTGCAAGGCACCGTAAATATCTCACCACTTCGTGTAGAACCAGGGATAAGCGTATGTAGCGCAGCAGCGTCATCGGGTGGCATTAAAATGAACGAGGTGCCTGTATCGATAATGGCCGATCGACCTTTCAATCCTAATTGCTTGCCGTCCACGCCAGCGTCGTCGGCTGTAACTTCCCAGAAGCCGGCAGAGTTGGACTTGGTAACCATGTATGTGAGGTCACCATCATATAATTCGGTATTCGGTGAGCCTAGATTTAATTCTCCGTCTTGTACTCCGCTTGAATTCCTTGACAAATGTATTCCGAATACTTTTGACTTGATCAGGGACCCAGATAGCGCTTCGAGAAGAGAGGGAGCAGATATAGCATTGGTTCTTGAATCTCCTCGACCAAGACCCAATATACCATCCATGGGGTAAGTGTTGAAATCATTAGACACATTGTTCGCGAGGCCAAAAGTCAGTGGGATGCTAAGGGTAGAGATGTGAACCATGTCGGTTGCGAGCGAGCCGCTCACTTGACCAGTCCCATAAATTATGCTAAAGTTTTGAGACGAGAGCTATACGGAGTCAGATAGGTCCCTTAACAGAATAGCAACTCACGCTCAAAGAACTCGAGTCTGCCCTCCCAAACGTATTATGATTATCACAAGCATCCGTTACGCAGTCCGTTCCCATTACCCAGGTATTTGACGCAGCGGAGTCTAACAGCAAATGGTACTCTTCATTGCTGCTCCCAATCTTTACGGTGACCATGTATGTGAAGTCAGTCCCATCCTGATCTATGCCCACACTGTTGTCCTGCTCTGGGGTGTTCGCTTTGAAGATCTTGTAATTGTTCGTTCGTTTCGCAGACGTACGATGTAAACGCAAGGATAAGAAGCCATTTTCATGACTATTTAACCCTTTGGATGGCGGAATGTCGAACGGAGCAGTCGCTCGGGGATTTACAAGAGCGACGTCGCGGTAGGTGGGATGGTATGGGTAGAATGCCGTGACGAGCGGAACAGACGATAAACAGGTGGCCGTCAAGGCTGAAACCCGAATATACATTACAATGTGATTTCACTATGTTCAATAGAAAAGCGACAGCGATTGCGGCTCCTAGTAGGAGACTAGTACCAATGTACAACTGGATGCAAAGCAGTTAAGCAGACCCAGTGGAAGAAAGCGATCAGCGATGTTGAGTTTTGCTTAGGAGAACATTAGTTAGCTTGCCGGGAAGAAGCAATGGAGAAGAAGAGGAGGAGACGATTGCGGTCGAGGTCGAGGTCGAGGTCGAGGTCGAAGGCGGAGGCCAAGACGAGAGATGGTGTAGACTCGAGGCAAAAGCTCGACGATGCGCGACAATTGTATCCGGCTATGTATCTAAATTAAATAGCCCTTCAGATCGGGACATGTGAACCGAAGCTGGTACTACCTTTCAACACCTATTTATCTCTACGTATTGTTTGAACTATTGTTTATTCTTCTTATACTTCGACCTCATGGCGATGCATGCCTAGTTGGACTCTACTCCCTTTGGCTTGGACTCCGCTCTATATATTGAAGGAAACACAACCATGTTAGGCCTGTTTTCGCATAGCTAACCGACCCATGTATTCCAAACTGCATTCGGTGTTATCTCAATCTAAAACAACTCGACATTGTGATTGATTAAATGGCCATGATGACGACGATGATGATGGCACAGTAGAGTCCTTTTACATACACATCTCCGAGTGCCTGGCCATTTATCTATTCAGGCTCAAAAGACCTTGCACATATCTTCTAGCATCTATTCCAATGCCTTCAGCCACACCGCCCATCCTCTCTCCAGTAGTCGATGTTCCGCCTATCCTCCAGATCCCACTTCCTACCCTATTATGGGAAGCTTTTGATCTCGTTGCGGCGACATCACGAGCTCGACGGACCAAGAATGCCTCACGGAGCTCAGACACCTTGTACTCCCTTTCCTGCTCTCTGTATTCAGCGTCATCAGCTGTGGAGGGAGGAAGCCTCATCCAAACAACCCACCAACCCCGATTCGTTTTACATGTTCGCTCCACTTCGGATATTTTGCGCCGAGTCCCAGCGATGGTAGCTAGGATTTGAGTGTGCACATTTATGGCTTCAACACGGCTCCAACCAGGTTGATCGCCCAACCCTTCCGCAACCAACGAACCCGGGTCTGGAATGTTTGGAATACTTGAATGCGTAGTCAAAGTCCGAGGGTCATAGACGAGGTCATAAATAGGTTGCGTGTTCGGACCAGCCTCTGTATTACTTCCAGTGGTAGTATATGGATGAGACGCATCGGCAATTCGAGCTGCGACACGGCTTGGTGACGTGCTGTTGCTCAACGGACGATGTAGAGGTGAGAAATAGGTGTGTAGATTTCGGTAGAACGATGAATATCCCAACGATTCTGTTCTTGGGTGGAAAAGAAACGTGTAGATGAATGGTCGGTGCTTTCAAAGGTCAATCATTTGTGCAACAAGGTCTATAATTGAGGAAAACTCACCACATAGACGATAACCCGCAGCCGTGTCTCTTTCCGGCTGTGTGGCGTCTTGTTCTCATCATTGTTTGACAGTGTTTTATCAGTGTCGTCCAAGTGTTCCGCCTTCTTGCTGAGCTCTACGTGCATGGTTCGAAGAGGTATTCGACTGTTCCAGTCCCCGCTATCATTCAAATCATCATCATCATTATCCTCGCCCATGTCGCCCTTCAACCCAACGATGAAATACCCAGTGTTCTCCTGGGCTATCTGTGTTTTCAGTTTCTTTTCGTGACGGTCAACATCCGGAGCCGGATCAATGTGGCGCATTGATGAATCTTCCGCTTGTTTTCCCGTATCTTCATTTACCATCTCTGCAAATTGGTCTGAAGGCTTTGGTGACTGTGGTGTGCTCCACCCACCCCAGCTCGTACCATATCCTAAAGTTAGATACTTGACCCACTTGTCAGGGTCCCCTAGTGAAGCTGTGAAGGACTCTAACTCGAGTGCTTGTGCATCCTTAGAGTTCACACCAGCTGATGCCTTATCCAGAGATGTCTCCACCGCCGAAACAATTGGTGGTGGTATACCTGGTGGAAGGCCTGACTCTATAGCAGTCCTCTTTTTCTCAGTTTTTGGGTTGGAGGTCATTCTACTGTGGCTTCTGTCAGCTTCTGGTTGTTCGGTAATGGTTTCCTTTGGATTTCTCTTCCTTCTCTTTCTTCTATCAGAACTTGGATTATCTTTAATTCCGTATGCATACTCTCCGTAACAGTAAATGCTCTCCACCCAGTGAGATACATCTCGCAGAGAAACGCGACTTAAAGCTCCGACCCCGGAGAATACAACCCCGTCAGAGGCATCGGTATATCGCCCACTACCTAGCCATGGATCCAGTTCCGCACGGGGATCCACGGTCACTTTATTGCCTGTCGAGCCTCTGGTGTCATATTGCTGTATGGGCGAGGGTTCACCAAATCGTGAGACAAGGAGATCTACGAGACCGTCTGTCCGACGCGCAAAATCTTCCAGAACTTCACGCTCTCCGCTACCCCACTCTTCCTCGCCTACTCCTATACCTAATTCTCCACCGGCCGCAAGCTTGAGTCCTCTATACATGTCAACCGCAGGACTAGAATGAAGCATCACATCCCAGTTATTTGCAAAACGGCTCCAAAACCGGTCTAGTATGTTGCAAAATTTGTCTCGATTCAAGCGGGTATAAAGGCTACTTAGCGGATAACCATGGTGGAGGAGGAAGACGGAATGGGCGCGGATCAACTGTTGAAGTAGGAGGGCTGGAGGGTTGACCTCTCTAGAAGAATATTCTACGGTGGGGATAGAATCTATGCCGTCTCCATTGTCTTTGGATGTCGCCGTAGGGGTGGCTGGGAGCTGGGTAAGGTCGACTGACTAGATTGGATGGCTCAGTAAAGTTCAAATATGTCCTAGGAAAGGCATACGGCAAGTATCCACCAGTCTGCTTCCAATTCGTGCAGTACTATACGCGACTTGTGTGTGTCTACAGAATCGACGGCCTCGCCTTTGGAGAAACTCCTGGTCGTACAGTCAGGCTGTATTACAGTTGCAATATCGTCTTGGAAAGGTACCGAGCGAAGTTGACCATGCCCTGAGCAAGGCCGATTTGTCGTAGCTTTTCATTTTCCTCCTCGCGCAGCTGGGCTTCTAGCTTAGCGCTCCTGTCATTGTTCCTTGACCTCGCCTTGGCCGCTCTAGAGAAGTAGAAAACGACCTGCTTGCGGACCGTCTCGTCGGTGGTTCCCAGCGAAGGGTTGTAGATGGCGAGGAAAGACAATTGGGCGGGCACCACCCGGGAATGTGACGCTCCGGTGGAAGACATGGGGTAGGTGTTGGCTCGAAAGGGCGAGGAATGGATGGCGGGTATGGGCCCAGGGTTTTTCAAGGTGTCGATCGATCAAGATGGGCGCGGTCTCTGCCGCAGAAGCCTACCTCGGTGGAACTGAGACGGGCGCAAGTGGCATTTGTAGGGTGGCTGCCAGGCGCTCGCTGCTGCTGCTACCTAGGTAGAGGGTGCACACTGAGGTTTTATGTGCGTGAAAGAGATATGGTGGGGGTGGGATAACAAGTGAGTCGTCGCAGATTCGCGATAGACAGGAGCTCTACTGTTGCTGCATGCAGCGCCAGCGCCACCAGCACCACCGACTGGGACTTGTCTTGTCCATGGCCGTGGCGATTGGCGGTTGGATGGAAAGCAGCAGATCGGGACTAATAATAATAAGCCGAATCTGATCATTATATCAGTTCATCTACATCGCTGATCTAAGGGCTGCCCCTGACTCGTCGTAAATAATCACCGCAGGGCTGCTACCCACCAATGTTGCTTCACTCTACATGTAGTATGTACATACAATCCAGAGGCATCGGCCTCCTGTCAGTTTTGTGGTCACCTATTTGAATTGTGCTCGTCGCACTCCGTACACCATCCCCAACGCAACTAATTCTTACAAAATTCACTACTGACTTCCAAATCATAAAGCTGTCTCGAAGCCTTCGATGCTAAGGTATACCCACCAAACGACAATTGTATCGGACTCAAAATATTCGTCATATGCCCGATGTCTCCTTGCAGGTCCAGCCTATTATAGTTCGACAGAATTCGAAGGACTTTGTTGTATAATGCATACGACTTCCCTGTTCTACACTCCGAAAGGGAGCACGCCGTTTGAAGCCGAGTAGTGTTGTGTTCTACGTCCTGGTACGCATAGATACTTCCTAGTCCTCCTAGGTTAATTTCTACTTTGAAAGAGATATGCTGCCTAGGTACTTTAAGCTTTAAGGGGTCATGCGTTAAGAACCATGAGCGCTATGCTCCCTAGGAAACTCGAAAAGCGTGAAACCAAGATTAAAGGTTCTAAGGATTCCATTATGCATTGGATAAATATTCATTACAAGGTCATGATCCATGGTTACCTAATTACAATCTACACGGCTCTCCCATATCACTATCAATCACTTAACCGTTCACCACGACACCGCCATTAGCGTGGATGGTTTGTCCACTAATGGAGCTGCTGTCTGAACTTGCTAGGAATACGAAGCAGGTGGCGATCTCGCTAGGCTGACTTGGTCTTCCCATTGGACTCGTGAAGTGTTTCTGAGCTTCTTTGTTCATAGTTGCTGGAATGAGCGGTGTCCACACTGGGCCTGGAGCAACGGCGTTGACCCTGATGCCACGGCTGACGTATTGATTCGAAAGTCCTCGTGTGAATGCGATTACAGCGCCCTTGGTAGAAGTATAGTCGAGGAGGTCGGGCCGGCCAATGTATGCATTTATCGAGGCGTTGTTGATAATGGTGCCGCCTGGCTTCATATGAGGAAGGGCATACTTGGAGAGATAGTAGAGGGGATGGATGTTCGTGTTGAATGTATGGATCCATTGGTCTCTGCGATTTCAATCAGCAACTTATCCGATGTTAAGGGAGCATGGGCTGATCAAGGGACTTACTCGGCTAGATCATTAATATCATTAACCATCATCTGGTATGCCGCATTGTTGATGAGAATATCGATACCACCTAGGGCTCTCACAGCCTCATCAATGACCTTCTGGCAGTTGTTCCTATCCGTGATATCTGTAGCATAGAGATGACATTTTTGTCCCTTCTCTTCGACTGCTTTCTTCGTTTCTTCAGCATCCTTTTGCTCTTGCGGAAGGTATGCAATGAAGCTGTCTGCCCCCTCCATGGCAAAAAGAATGGCGATTGAACGTCCAATACCAGAATCCCCGCCGGTGATTATGGCACGCCTGCCTTTGAGCTTTCCCGCAGCCTTGTACAGTTTAGACCCTCCATCTGGTGTGGGAAGGTGATCAGATTTAGGTGCAGGGTTCATCTCTGACTGGAGGCCTGGAGGTTGCTGGAACTGAGGGTCGGGCTGGTGCCCTGCCAGAAGAGACCAGTTAGCTATGATATCTTCGTGGGGCACAATTCACAGAAATCGAGTATACCTTGTTCGAAATGGCCTTTGTCGCTCATGGTGGAAATTTTGTGATGCTGGAGTAATATTTAAAGAGAGAGGGATTGTTTAAGTCTTTTGTGAAAACAAGAGCGAACTTGAGGAGTTGACGATGAGAAGAAGTGAAGAGCTTGTTGGTTGACATTTTATCAATCCGATAAAATGATGAGGAAGTCATTACATCACTCATCGGTCACTGCAGCCGCTAGAGGATTATTTTGATGGGGATTCTGAGCATCATGACAGCTGCTATCTCCTGGCAACAATTACTGCAGAATTCTCTATCTTAGATTGAGAGGAAATCTTCGAGCAATCGTGAAACATTCCGTAAGGCCTGGCCTACGCACTTGTTGTCGTTCTGATGGCTTCCAGTTTTGCGAATCCGAATAGACAGCTTTGGCAGCTCCGAGGAACGTCATTGCATCTCCAAACCACGACTAGCCCGATGTTTTAAACATACAACACTTGATTGATGGAAAGACGACAGCAGGAGCTCGAGTTCCGTCATTGCCTGCCCCCATGGTGGTAGATAGCACAGTGCGCAGATCGCGATGACGAGGTGGAGGTTTGTTTACGTAGGGCTGAGAATGACATCATACGTCGAAAGCAGGGTCCTGGTCATTACCCAAGGGGAACTAGCGCAAGGGAATTCACTCTCTCTACCGTGGGAGCCAGACTGCAACCCCAAGAAATCCAACCCCTCGAGATGATGCAATGGCCCAATCCGGAAAGCATGCGTAGCACAACGGTTTCTGGACCCTTCTAGCCAGCTTCCCGTGGCCCAAAGCAGGCCATGCGCCACACCATCACCGCGATCACCGTTGAAAGGATGCCAGCTTTTGGGCCCTGCATGACGTCCCAGCCCGGTGATCCTGGCTGGTTCTGTCTTCAGGGTGCTTGCAACTTGTTTTTCAGCCCCTCTATGCTTCACCTGGGCGATGGGTATAAAGAGAAGCCTTTATGGCACCCCAAACTGCTGCATCATCAGTACCAACAATCAACAACCCGACTCTTGACCACCATTCAACAAGACAGAAACACCTCCACCATCTGCTTCAACTACCTCAACGATAAACACAACCAAAATCTATCATCATGCCTTACCGAACTACCCGCACTGCCCGTCCCGCTACCCGCTCCACTCGTCCATCCTTGATGGCCCGTCTGCGAGGACCAAAGCGTGCTACTCGCACCACTCGCCGCTCACATGGCCCCTCTACGACCACCACTACGACCACCACCAAGACTACTCGAACCACCCACGGTGCGGGCGCTGGTACCACTGGCGTTCACCACCACAGACGCCATGCTACCTTAGGTGACAAGGTCTCTGGAGCCATGATGAAGCTTCGTGGATCACTTACTCGCCGCCCAGGCCTTAAGGTATGTTTCGGACATGAATTCAATTTTTGCAAGTTGGCATGATACTGACTTTTTCAACAGGCTGCAGGCACTCGACGTATGCATGGCACCGATGGTCGTGGTTCTCATGCTGTGCGTGCTTATTAATTCATGCCTACGCACCCTGCAACCTTGGTTTTTCTTATCAAGCGTGCTTGTATAATTATTCTTCATCTTCCAACGAACACTGAGATGAGTGTACGATAGTTATGAGATACCCTTGGCGAACTTTGTTCTCCAATAGCACCTTATCACACATATACCAGTCAAAATGAATCCTAGAATTGCTGAATGTGAATGTCATAGTTCCAAGATGAATCGTGTGAGGTTGCATTTCTTAATCTAAGGAGCTCGGTAGCCCTAGAGTAGTACACTGCATGGAATTGCAATGGAACCTCGGAATACTTGCATGTGTGGTAACCACCAATAAGTGTTGCAATTAGAGGTTCGACTGGGAAAATCTGGTTATTCACCAGTCGTTTGACGCATTTAATTTTAAGAGTTGAGTGGGCCATTGTTATTGATAGGATAGCAGCACTCGAGCGTGGGTTTTTATCTCATTGGCTGCGGATATATCTCCCCGATGCTAGTCGCTACGAATAGGAACCTTTGAAGACGTCATGGGAAGGGCTACCAAAGGGACGGTATGCTTGCTCCGTCTTCCGCCTCTCCACCATCGTCCTGGCCTCCATATCGCATCCGCTCCAATCTACGACATTGCGCACAAGTCGCGTTGCTGTCTTTCTTATGTGAAGAAAGGCCAGGAAGCACTGGGCACTCCTGAGCCGCCCCTCGTCCGTTAGCTCTATCCGCCAACACAACCATGTTTCCGCCCTTATCTCAGCTCAATACTGTTCGAGATGGGGCTGGGATGGGTTTCGTATCGACTGTTTCGACTGTTTCGACTGTTTCGACTGCTTCGACTGCTTCGACCAAGGTAGAAATCCCACGGCTGCCCAAGCACATCTCTGCTACTCCTGCCCCAGCGACGAAAAACTGAGTCCCAAGCGCGTGTACGGCTTGTCGAAAACGCAAGTTGAGATGTAGCGGAGAACGGCCTCAGTGTGCCAACTGTCGCTCATGCGCCTCGCCCTGTGAGTATCCCGAGGGACGAAGAGACCGCCTTAAAGCGTGAGTCGACGGTCCCCATGTGGTTGACCTGGCCTGACTGAAGTAGGACTATGGAGCAGAACGCAAAGATGACCGAATATCTCGAATATCTCGAGTCTCGCGTTGATAAAAATGACAGAAAGCTCATAAGCCAGATAATGCGAGATATTAGTACTAGCGTCATATCTCGTGCCTTGCACATTGAACGCTTGTTCCATCCCAGGCTCTATCGGTCGACGGCCGCCGTGCAAAAAGGAAGTCCCCCGTCCTCACAGATGAACATGCCGAATCTGAGGTCTCCGCCGATGCTAGTCCTAGTGCATATCTAGACATGGAAGAAAACATCTCTTTGAGTCACGAGACCACGGCTTCAGGTTACCTTGGAGGCAGCTCAGTCGCACAATGGCCGTGGAAGTTGAAGATCTGGATAGACCATGCTAGGGAAGATGTTCCAAGTCGCTCGGGTTCCCTTAATTCACTGGAAAGTCGTAACCTGGAAGATCGCCTCAACTCCGCGGCGATCGAACAGATCAGCAATTATGACTTCTGCTTGGACCATAAGGATATGGATATGACCTATTTGGCCCAGACTTCTGGATATCCCGCCCCCACCACTCCCAAGAAGCTATTCGATTGTTATTTGGATGCCGTGCAGCCATCTTTCCCTATTCTCTCCCAAGAAGAGCTTCGAGAACTATTCCATCATCAGGCCGAAACAGGAAGCTTATGCAAGGTTTCTTCGAGGCGACAAGTCATAATAAATCTGATTTTAGCAATTGGAGCCCGATACTCGTACCTTGCAGGGAATGACTGGCATGCGGACGAACGAGATTACCTCTTCTATGGAACGAAAGCACATTGCTCAGGGCTAGGAGACTCCGTCATCGTAAGCCCTCCCTCTGCTTCGCAGACTCAAATTGCCGGTTTGTTTGCACTCTACTACACGTGCATTGGACAAACCGGTCGTTAAGCGCTCCTCTGCGCAATAGGACGACGAACATGTATTAATATGGTCTGTTTTAGTGCTTGGGTATTGACAAGACTTGCAATTCGGCATGCACATGCCCTTGGTCTACACCTTCGAAATGAGAACGCAACTGTTTCCTCGGCTAAGAGAGAGACAAGCTCACGATTATGGTGGGCCTTACACTCGCTTGAGTGTCTGCTTTGCACAATAACAGGCAGGCCAAGTACCATCGTTGACGACCATTATTCAGTGCCGTTACCGGTCCCAATTGCTGAGGACCAGTTTGCTGCTGAACTACCTGGGACCAGATCGACGACATCACCAACGGCTTCACTCTACAAGCGCAGTAGGCGGCTAATCAATAACCCGGGTCCCATTCGACATCAACCTAATCAGGGTACCTATCTCAGAGCCGATGTCCAGGCAAACATTATAACGCAAAACATTCTCTTTGCCCACTATGCTCCAAAATCGCCATTGGAGAGCAACAAGCGGGATCAGGAAGCGTCCATCAATGCATTCTCCGGCCAGCTAGATGAATGGGCTTCTTCATTACCAAATGCCTATGACTTTATCCAGGGGCATGACTTAACTTTTTCGCGGGAGCGTTTGTTGCTTGGATTTCGCTTCTATACTGCTAAGATTCTTCTTACTCATCCGTGTCTCTGTAGACTTCGGTCTCCAACTCAAGACCAAGCTTGGCTACCACACAAATTCGATGCCGAGCAGGCCCTAGTTTGTGTAGGCAGTGCAAAAGCAGTGGCGGACATGCTTCCAAACCAGCCAAACCTGGCATGGCTCTACCGCACTGGACCATGGTGGTCTATTGTCCACGTCATCATGCAATCGGCTACAGTTTTTCTATATGCATTATCATCCTGTGCGGCTGGTCATTCGTATGACTGTGATGAATTCATGAAATATATAAAGAAGCTCATCCGTTGGCTGAAAGCAATGATGCAAGGGGAAGATGCACTCGCGGAACAAGCATACAATTTATTGTTAAAGATGTTAAGCAGGGTGGCAACATACATTTTCATGGATATTTCGGATCTCCTATTCGAAAATTCTGTGATCGGAGCGTTTCAACCTCCAGGTATGGGTGCAAGTAATCCTTCCTATTCCCAACTGAATAGCTATCCCGCACCATGTACGATACCATATCTCCTAGTTCCCACATTGACCGCAACATCCAATGATCTACCTTCCGGACCAATGGCAGATTACTCTTCCCACACTCCCTTAGCTCCTCCACTTGTTAGCCCGGCGGTGCACCACCCTGTTATGGGCAGTTTTGCCCAATACAATACTACTTTCACTACCACGCCAACCCAAACCTTTCATAATCCAATTAATCCACGCGATTACATGGGCGAATCAATTTGAGTCCCGACGCGACTGGATCACCTATGTTCACGGCATTATGAAAGAGTTCGTTTTTACCGACGCATGAGATCTCTGTTCTATACCCTAAAGAGGGCACACCTCTTAAAAAAAATTGTCTAGTTGTTCTATACCCAGAGGAAAAGACGCGCCTTCTAAGGTTATCAGGTTGAGCTTTACTCTATTTTACTCTTGAATAATACTTTGCAATCCTCTATCACTATCAAAAGCGAGTTTTAGTAAAGCTGCACTAATCACTAGCGAGCAATTGGCATGATTGGAATTTTTCATTCTCCCTAGGGTTGTACTGATTGTCTTTCTGTTTCGCGGGTTGATTACACTCGCACATAGCCATCTAGGAGTTAGCTGGATGAATGTTCATGTCTCAATAGAGCACACTAGGGCTTGCGAGACTGGCTGCATGATTAATAGGAGGAAGTCGTAGGGAGAAACCGGCCTTATCCGGACGGGCGTTTAACTGAGATCGGTTTTTGGGGGACTGGATGGCTTAATGTTTCTTCATGGGCACTCGCTTCGTCGGCAGCTCTTATCAAGATACCCAGCTAGCATCATAAAAAAAAAAAAAAAGGTTTTGCAGGCAGACAAATCATAATGCCATTGTGTTCATAAGCATGTATGCATATTTTTGCCGACTTAATCAAGCATACTCCTTCAGAATACTAAAGATAATCCGACTTGATAGAGTTAAAGCGTGTATCTGACGGAACGAAGCTTAACCTTGATAAACTTGTAGTAGGTAGGCATATGCTTACCTAACAGCCAGACTGCTATGGACCAATTCCAGCGTATTACGAGACCTAAAGTACTCAGAACACTAGCTCTTTGCTAAGGTATAGAAAAGTCCACGAAAATTTTAAAACGTCGAATTGAAACAATTACGCATTCATGATGCAGTTTTGTATTTTTCTAACATCCTATTTGCCCACTACCAAAATTAACTCCAATAGTATTTCTATAACTGCTTATTTGACTCCTGGGATGTTCTTCGCCTCATTACTCCCAAGTTCTTCCTCTTTCCATCCACCACCGACAAGCCTTCCACCTTCCTTCCTCTTCACTCTGCACCAAAGGCTAACATCCTTATCCCAGACGAACTGCCAAAGAACATACACCCAGCTTTCGTGACGGGGAAGAGGATCATAGAATTCGCTTGCAATTCTTTTCAGTTCTGGTAATTTAGTCCAGGGTACAGCAGGGAAGTCGTGATGCTCGTTGTGCAAGCCTACATTATAGGTAAAGAAGTTAAGAATACCGTAGTATGAGTATGTTTCTGGAAGCGGGATCTTGTTGGCCGGGTCCGAAGCGGCTGCAGGTGGTTTCTCGAAAACGTAGTGCTCGGCGATGAAGTGTCCTGCGCAGGGGTGTAGGGAGCCCGCCAGAAATGAAGATGCAAGTAGGTATACGAACGCATGCCACCCAGCAAGCTTAATCAGGACAAAGTCGAATACAAATTGTACCGCAATATTGAAAAGATGGATGCGTGTTATAGGGAGCTGATACACCATCATCGGACGGAGGGCATAGAAGAATATCTGGAAGGTGCAGAAAAAGGCTTTACCGGCGACCGAATCAAGGAAAATGGCTTCTAAGGCGGTTGGGAGATCAGTGTCGAGTCCGTCCACTCCAAGAGACTTGTGGTGGGTGAGGTGGTACGGCTGTTCCCCTGTTAGTATTTCATCGACCTTGCAATTCACGAGGTAACCCACCCTGAATGAAGCACTATATGGGATGCCGATTGGCAGATTTGCAAAGACAGCGATCACTCTGTTTGCCAGCGGAGATTTGAAGGCCAGGTTATGAGAGATTTCGTGGATCGCCAAGAACAGATTTTGGTTCGCCGTGGCTCCAATGATGTAGGCAGTGAGGAAAAACGGCCATGATATGATTGGGGTATCCCGAAGGAGGCATGCACAAAGGACCTGGAGCGAAACAACGCCGAAGACGACGTATTTGGTGAGAGGTTCGGGACCGCATAATTTCGTGACCTGAGCAGCACAAGTTAGCATTGCTCCTTATTGTAGGTGGCGTGCAGCTCAATTACCTCCGGATGGGCTTTTATGATTGCGTGCCTCCTTGTCCGGTGAGGCTCTTCGGTATATGTCCAGAAGAAGTGGTCATTGTCGTCCTGGACATTGGAGGCCAGGGAGGCTTTCTCGCCCTCAGGGACCGTGGTCAGTACCTTCCTGGGGTTCTTCCTCGGCTGCACCGTTGCGGTAGAGACGGAAGAATGCATCGTCGAGACGCACGAAACAGTAAAACACAGGAAACACCGCACAACGAAGGAGGGATGTAAAATGTAAAAAAATAAAAGTTGGAGAGAGTGTGGTGGGAGTTGTATTTCGCACGACTCCCTAGCTTCGAGGACGTTTCAAGAGTGGCGTGGCGGCCGCGTGAGCCATGATTCGACAGTGTGGAGAAGGCCAAGCTCTAGCTGCTTATCGCTCCCTTATCGGACCCTTTCACCGCCTTGCAACCCCTGGATCAACAGCCTTTCATTTCCTCGGCTCGGATTATTTGTAGTGCCGTCCAACCCAACTTCTCCAGGCTGCTATCTTTCTGTTCTATTCTGTCTATATAATAGTATTCTGGTGTCTCGCTTTATCCTTCAGCATTCATCGCACGCTTGTTCGCCGTATCTGTCTCCCAATTTCCACGGTAAATAGGCGCCCCTCTATCGCTCTGTGCATTCTACGCATCTCTTTCCTAGGAACCAGTATTAAGTGATGCATAACCCCTAACCGTTGAGAGAATATACCCCCTTCGATATGTAGAACTATCCTCTTCTAAGCATAGCAAGCTTGACACTCATAGATTTAAAGAGCACAGTTTCATGTATTGAATTCAACGAGCTCCCTTGCAAACAAAAGCGAAAAAGGGATCCTTCCAAATCTATTGGAAATGAACATCATGTCTCCAACCACGCCTAGACCCTCCAAATCAGCAAATTACCCGGATCCCTTGGTGATCAATCCTGAAGAGGAACACCAGCAAACCATCATTATTCTTCATGGCCGCGGTTCTAGTGCTCAAAAGTTCGCTCAGCCGATCCTTTCTCACCTAGTATCCTTAGACGATCAAGTAGATACGGCTAGCTCAACGAAGACTTTCGAAAAATGTTTCCCTAACACAAAATTCATTTTCCCAACCGCATCTCTTCGCCGAGCAGTCGTTTATAATCGGAGCCTGACCCGCCAGTGGTTCGATAGCTGGACGCTTGATAGACCGGACTACAGACAGGAGCTCCAACTCCAGGGTCTTCGGGAAACCAGCGCGTTTCTCCATTCTCTGCTTCGAACAGAGATTGACCTTATAGGCGCTCAAAATATCATCCTGATGGGTTTGAGTCAGGGATGTGCAGCAAGTCTGATTGCATTGTTGACTTGGCCCGGAGAGCCAATTGCTGCGTTCATGGGCATGTGCGGATGGCTTCCATTACGGAAACGCATGGAATTGATAACTCAAGATGGGACAGGGGGCAAGGGAGGAGAAGATATGTTCTTTGATGTCCAGCACGCCGAGAATGACAGTCGATCCGAGTTACATTCGGATCTAGGAAAATTAAAAGATGTCGTTGAATGGTTGAGGGATGAATTGGAGATCGACAGTGGTGTAACAGGACCTGAAGTCCCGCCGTTAAACCATGTTCCGATATATCTCGGTCATGGAGTTGAGGATGAAAAGGTTCCCTGTGAGCTTGGAAGCCAAGCAACGAAATTTCTTCGGAGTTTAGGACTGAATGTACAGAGGCATGAGTACGCTGGGTTGGGTCACTGGTATTCTGCAGAAATGCTAGGTGACATGATCAAATTTTTAAAGTCCTTGAACGGGACTACCACTCTATCATGATGTGCAAGCATATGACTTGGGAATCCAAAAGTAAACAAACTTTTGTAGAGTTATGACACCTTCCTATGGCTTTCTAGCTAGAAATATCATGCATGGATAAGACTAGGCATGGGAATTCAAAGTCAGCCAAAAAGAGCGAGGCTGGATTCAATAATGGTGGTAGGAAGGGTGTTTTGAGACGGCATGGAAACAAATCAGTGTCGGTAGATGGTTGAAAGCGATCGTCTGAAACGATTTGCGCTGATGAAGGAAAACGAATTATTCCCCCAACATTACTATGGCATTCAGCAAATCCAGAGGCTCGTATTATAAAGTAGTCACTGCATAGACGATTATGCTGGGAGATCATGAGCTTAGATGCAAAGAATAAGTTCTGCTGTCTAATTTATATTGTTTGAATTCAATAGGGGTGCTTGTACTGTTGTACACCAATTCAAGGGAGTGATACTGAATAGGGGGTAGAAAGATGTTTTGTGTAGATTGTGGGGCTCCATGCATGCGTGGAAGAATCCTGGGGTTTAGGTAGATGTTTCACAAGCGCTATTAGCGGGTAGATCAATCCATGATTCAGCAACCTAACCTTAACTGTGAAAAGCCTTGCGGAAGACGTTCGGTAGGGACAGACCTTGAAGGTGGTAGAAGATGGAGTGAGCACGAACAACAGCACACCTTGGAGAGCGCTTGACAGCTCATCATACCGGCCGGCTCAATGAAACTAGAACAAGCGGCGGCTGCAAAATGAGTTAGATGCCAAGCCACGACAGGCCTTTGGGCTGTGAATGCCCTGGAGGAGGAGTGAGGGATGGGGGATGAGGGACAAGCGACAAGCGACAAGCCCCACGTGTGCGCAGGTGCGGCGGTTGTCGGGGTGGGTGCGGCATAACCCGAGCCAAACTGCCTCACTTCCCTTTCTCTTGAGCTTCCCTTCCTGCACATTTGGTTTTTCTTTCCCATTCTCGCCAAAATCCTCCTTCCATCAACAAACAAGCAGCCCACCACCACCCCTCATCTCCTCCACCCCATCCCTTCACAATGACTTCCTTCACCGACAACCCAAAGGTCGCCTCTGTCCTCAAGGTGCCCCCTCCGGCATTCTCTGACATTGCGAAACCCTCCAACGACGTACGTTCTGCCTCCTCGGATTGATGGAATCGCTTCGCTGATCATCTTTCACTGCAGCTCATCAACAAGGACTTCTACCACGCCGCCGCAGGTATGTCTGACCAATTGGCCTCTATGCGCTTATTCTAACGTCTCCAGCGGCTCTTGAGGTCAAGCTCAAAGCTCCCAATGGCGTCAACTTCACTGCCAAGGGCACCTCTTCCCACGATGGCCCCGTCACCTCCTCTGTAAGCTAGAACCTATAATGCATTCTGACAATGCCCAAACTAATGCGCACAACAGCTTGAGGCCAAGAAGAACCTTAGCAACGGTATATATATTCATCCTTTGTCTCTTTCGATACCATTATTTCGCACCAAAGAGATTCAATGGTTCCTATTTCACTTTCTCCATCCCCCGGGACGCAGCACTACATCATATAGTACAAGAATTGTTCTTAGGCTGATTCGCAACGACACAGGCATCAGCATCACCCAGTCATGGAATACCGCCAATCTCTTGGCTACCAAGGTCGAATTGAACGACACCTTCGCCAATGGCTTGAAGGCCGAGGTTCTCAGCAACTTCAACCCCAAAGCTGGTAGCAAGGGCCAGAAGCTTAACCTCTTCTTCAAGCAGCCAGTCTTCCACGCCCGTGGTTTCTTTGACTACAGCCCAAGCGGTCAGGTCAATGCCCTTGCTGATGCCGTCTTCAGCCACGAGGGTTTCCTTGTCGGTGCTGAAGTCGGATACGACGTTCAGAAGGCTTCGGTTACCAAGTACTCCGCTGCCGTTGGATACACCACCGCTTCTTACAACGCCGCTGTCACCGCCACCAACAGCCTGAATGTATTCACTGCATCTTACTACCAGAGGGTCAACGCTGCCGTTGAGGCTGGTGCTAAGGCTTCATGGGATGCCAAGAGCCAATCCACTGTTGGCATTGAGCTTGCCAGCAAGTACAAGATCGACCCTCTGTCCTTTGCCAAGGTATGCACTTAGACATTTTTCTGATGAAGTATCACGAGCTTACGCACAATTCTAGGCTAAGATCAACGACCGCGGTATTGCCTCCCTTGCCTACAACACCAAGCTTAACTCTGGTGTTACCTTCGGCATTGGTGGTTCTTTCGATACCCAGAAGCTGAACGAGGCCGGCCACAAGCTTGGCACCAGCTTCACCTTTGAGGGTTAAACAGCCTCAACTCTGTATGTGTAGATTTCCGCAGCGGTGGCATATATTAGCTTCGAATCCTTGTTGGTAAATTCTTGCTTGTGATCTGGCATGTACAACAGATTTCCGCTTCTATGCATTCTATGACCAAAACTTTAAAATATACCACGACCCATTAATTACAACGCTCTTAGGATTGATATTGTGACGCACTTGGGTATCCGTGTGATAATCCCGCTCAACCGTAATATGTACATGCATATCAGTTGCTTCATACACCCTCTTTGGACTTCTTTCCTGTCTTCTTCTCGTTGCCTCCTAATAAGTAGAAGCTCCACATGATGAAAACAAGCGTTCCTCCCACCAGCATAAAGTTGAATATCATGTTGCTATCTGCCAGGTCATCGGAAATCTTGGTTGGCATTCGTTTACGCCTCTTTTCATGAATATATTGATTTATGCTTTCATGGGACATCCTATGCCTATGGTCGTTAAAATGGGGAACCTCATTACCGTGACCGGTTTGGCCCGGCCCAAAGCCTCCAAATTGACCATAGGAACTTTCTGCTCCAGATTCCCCTGTGCCTGAAGCGCCTTGATGCGCATGCTCAGCACGCTTTGCACCATGTTTCCCATAGCCGCCAGATTTGTAGAAGCTGGGTGGTGGCCCTCTGAATGTGGTCCTACGCTTGCTCAACCCGCTGGGTGACCTCGATCCTGCGAAGCCATGTTGAGCGCTACTATGAGAACCTTTTGGAATGGCTGAGCCTTCGCCCCATGTCCTTGGCTGGGAAGCGGCAAGCTCGCGATCGTACTTTGTGCGTTTCTCAGGTACAGAGAGCACGTGGTACGCTTCTGAGATTTGCACAAAGCGAGTGCTCGCGTTGGGGTCTGCAGGATTGCGATCGGGATGGTAGAGTTTTGAGAGGGAGAAGAATTGCTTTTTTATTTCGGCAGCTGTCGCGGTTGGGGGTAAGGAGAGAATATCGTAATGGTTCTGCGCATGACTATCGGTTCGTCTGGGAGATGTAGTGTGGAAGGCGGAGGAGCATGGCGGGATACGGCGTTGAGATAGTGAGGACGGGTGAGGGAGTTGAAGGCGAAGAGGCCGGAGGAGGGATGCTGAAAGGAGTGGCATTCCTCATTACGAGCATTGAGGGGAGAGAATGGAGGTTAGAGAACGTGAAATATGCGGTGCTATGCTGCGGCAATTCTAGACGTCATCGCGGGCAGCTTTTGGCGACCACCCCCCTGCATTCCGATTTCCGACATTTCGCTGCGGCGTTTGGGTGTTAGTCTAGTGGCACGGCGGGGTGCTGCGGCTGGCGACCATCGATAATATAAATCTTGCAGACGCCGCGCTGCTTTCTTTCAATCCCACCCAACTCCCACAATGGCTGCCACCGCGACTGAGGGTGTCGCCAACTTGAAGTGTGAGCGCAGCTATCCTCTTCTGAAACAAGCAACTGCTGACGTGGATGTGTACAGTGGAAGAAACCAACGGAAAGGCCACAAACGGCACTGCCGCAAAGAATGGCGAAAAGACTGGCGACGTAGACCACGAAGACTCTGATGATGACAATGAAGAGGCTGATGGCGCCCCAGAGGCTGGTGCTGAAGGATGTCAATCCCCCCAGTCCTTTCCAACCGCCTTCCACTGCTAACACCACACTGCAGCCAAGAAAAAGAAGAAGAGAAAGCCCAGAAAGAAGAAGAAGGGCGGGGCCGGAGGCGCGAAAGTCCAATCCTCTCCCCCACGAGTTCCCATTCACGAGCTCTTTCCCAACAACACGTACCCGGAGGGTGAAATTGTCGAGTACAGGGACGAGAACAATTACCGCACCACCAACGAAGAGAAGCGCCACTTAGACCGCATGAACAATGACTTCCTGACCGACTATCGCCGTGGTGCAGAAGCCCACCGTCAAGTACGACAATGGGCACAGAAGTGGATCAAGCCGGGAATGTCGCTTACCGAGATCGCCGAAGGTATCGAGGACAGCGTACGGGCACTTACTGGGCACCAAGGTCTCGAGGAAGGCGATGCTATCAAGGGTGGAATGGGGTTCCCAACTGGGCTGAGCATCAATCATTGCGCTGCGCACTATACGCCAAATGCTGGTAATAAGATGATTCTGCAGAAGGAGGATGTCATGAAGGTCGATTTTGGTGTTCACATCAACGGAAGGATTGTCGATAGTGCTTTCACTATGACCTTCGACCCCGTATATGATAACCTCCTTGCCGCAGTCAAGGATGCCACAAACACGGGTATAAAGGTAGGGCTTATACGTCTACGATTACAAGAATTGAAAACTAACAGGCTTTCAGGAAGCAGGTATCGATGTCCGCATGTGCGATATCGGCGCAGCTATCCAAGAAGTTATGGAAAGCTACGAAGTTGAGATCAACGGACAGACTCACCCCGTTAAATGTATTCGTAATTTGAACGGCCACAGCATCGGCCATTACAGCATTCACGGTGGAAAGACTGTCCCCATTGTCAAAGGTGGAGATCAAACAAAGATGGAGGAGGGTGAAACCTTCGCCATTGAAACTTTTGGAAGTACCGGAAAGGGATACGTTAGGGATGATGTAAATTTCTATTCTCCTCTTCTTACGAAATAACCGGAATACTAACTGGCTCAGATGGAAACATCTCACTATGCAAAGCGCGACGATGCGCCCAAGGTGGCATTAAGAGTGTCTTCAGCCAAGACTCTTCTCAATTCCATCACTAAAAACTTTGGAACACTACCATTTTGCAGACGTTATTTGGATCGTCTTGGTCATGACAAATATTTGCTTGGAGTAAGTAGTTTCCAGTGGAACCTATATCAAGAGCCAGTGTACTAATGTATAATAGTTGAACAACCTTGTTTCGGCTGGAATCGTCGAGGCATACCCACCTCTCTGCGATGTCAAGGGGTCTTACACTGCGCAGTATGAACATGTAAGTTCCTCCAAATCAATCCCGTGGCCCATTGTCTAACCATCACAGACCTTTGTTCTCCGACCGACAGTAAAGGAAGTTATCAGCCGTGGTGATGATTATTAAACGTTAGGATTGAATAGGTTTGGGCGGGGTGCCAACGTATTTATGAATTACTCTTCTCAATAAAAGTCAACCAGATCAAACTTTCTATTATGCCTTTGCTTATGCCCAAAAAGTGAATTTAATAAAGTATCCATAGTATCCATAATCCCAAAGCACGGCCAGGTTGTGACCAGTTTCCAGGATAGAGAACAAAACACCAAGGGAAGGACTATATGAAATACTTCCCTTGTGTAGCTCTGAAAGAGGGATTCATATTACCGGGGATGAGGGCGACTACTCGACACTTGGAAAATTAGACCCACAGTGGACATAAACAACTATCATGCTATCTTAAATGAAACACCTATATAAAGATATAATGAGCGTTGTGTGTCCAGTGCTCGAATTCAATCCCAAAAGGAAAAAAAAGAAAAGGAGAACTACCTTTAGGACTAATATGTTAGCGAGCATTCGGATATACAGGACGCAAGTAAGAAACACACGGATGCTAGCTCTTGCAACTTCACCATCACCGTCCTTCTTTGGTATCGAGTGATCGCAATGAATAGGGATATTGCCGGTGAATGTGCTTTTATAGCTCGACCATGGTGTACTTCCCTAACCATGAGATCTATCGAGTACAGTGCAATTTACTACCAAGACTACGCAATAATGAACCAACCAGGAAATCTCAACTGCTCCTCCATAGTCGGTTCAATCCATTTGGGTGCAGCTGGTTTCCTGTTTAACTCGCTGTATGACTGCCGACGTGGGGTTTCTTCTGAAGACTCAAAGTCCAGAGCCGTTTGTATACACTTTACTAAGGGAGTGGTTCCATGCCTTATGAACAACTTGTGGTTTGGTCGTCTAGCTGCAAAGAAGAAACGCAGTTCTTCGTCGCTGTAGGTCCTACTAATATATCTTATTGGCGTCCCAGCCCTGTGCTCAATCCGCGCATCTGCAGAGGTTAGGAACATGGATCCCCAGACCCCTTCATCCTTCCATCGCCGGGCTAAAGCTGCTTCTGCGAAACTAGGCATGTTCTGATTCTTGAGATGAGTTGCCGTTGCAATGGCTTCCATTCCATGAACCCAGTCAACGTGCGTACGGTGATTTGACGAATCAAAACAAATATAAGTCGTGAGCGAAAGCTTCCGCTTGGATAACCCTAAAAGATGTTCAACGTGCAAGGTTCGTAAACTGCTCGGCAAGGAAATTCCAGTATAGTCATTAGTCGGACTGAAGGGATTCATCCTTTCATCACCGTGAGGTTCTGGAAATCCCGGGTCTCCACGTGCTTCTGTTGAGACTAATCTACTGATTGGAGATGTCTCCTCTTCCCAGCGCACGTATCCTGGCTTAATTTCAACAGCCATGCTACCACTCGGGTCCGTTGAAATTTGGCGTAGTTGCGAGACGAAACCAATATATCCATTGGTAGCGTAAAGTAGATCGTTATTGGAAATTCCACCACCGTACCCCTGGTCAATCTGTGCCCCCGGAAGTTGGGAAGCTAGACATCGACATCGCAATTGTGATACTGTAAGGCTATGCATGGGATGGAATTGCTTGGCGATCTCGGGCATAGAGGATAGCAATTCGAACAAGGTTTGGGCTATCGTCAGATGTAATATTGTTGATCCACTATCCGCAATCGTTGCATATTGACCAGGGTCAAAGTACCGATTGTTAGGAAAATGGCAGCATATTGAAGTGTAGATGCTAGTACTGGCCAAGTGAATTGCTGCTTCACCAATACTCTCGCTAATTTCGATGTTGTGATGGTAACCCTTCGATTTGAACCGGTTATATACGAGGCCTAAACAATAAGAAACCTGCTGGAGGGGAATTTGAAGGATTGGGTGACCTTCTCGAATATCCGAAAGACCAGGGCAACCATCTGAAAGCCAATCTTTGATGCCTTCCAGGAAATTAACAGCATCGCTAATCTCTTCTTCTGCCCATCCATAACAATGCATACAAGAGGAGATATTGCTAAGGTAGCTTTTCTGACATAGGTCCTTTAAGAAAGCAAACTGTGGAGTGACCGCTGGAGACCGTAAATCCGACATTACTCGACCATTTTCTACTGCGAACATAACCAGGGCAGTGGCTAGGTTGCCTACCAAGAGTATCTCTTGAGTTGACAGATTGTATTTGGCTTCAACCACGGCCTTGGCTTGGGCTGCTGGTACGAAAGTTGGAAGAGATGATGACTGGCCAGGCCATTCGGTTACAACGTTAGCCACGACCACTGTTGACAGTTCCTCTTGTCGCTGCCACTCCATGATGACCCAAGAGCCGGATTGCGGTTGACCATAATCGTTGTCTAGTAGAGGTATGTCAACGATTTCAACCAAAAGTCTTCTCTGTGCTGCCTCTTTGATACGTTGGCCGAGCACAATGAGCTCGATTTCATCTTCTTTCGACCACAAAAAGGCGGAAGCTATCACGGCACCTCCTGCCAGGCCCTGAATTGTGATGAGGTCTACGTCATTCTTCTGTAAGGAGCTGAAGACCTGGGCAAAGATCTCTGCGAGCTTGTCAGGGCTGGGTTTTTCCAAAGCTCGATGTAGCGTCGTGGCGTTCCTTGACGTCCGTTGAAGTGTTGAAACTACTGTCGACGCTGCATCTTGCGGAATGATCAAATCACTGAAGCCCGAAAGGGCCGAAACGACGTCCGTAAGTTGTTCTCGGGAACACCTAAGATCGCTTTTCATTGCCAACCCTTGATGTCTCAACATCTCGAAAAGTACATCCCCAATCTCTTGGTCGGTTAGGAAGTTCTTCAGGCTTGTGGTGAGGAGGAATGTTGGGACGCATTTTTGTGCGTCTTTGCGTATAAAATGAGCAACGCCGCCACTCATAAGCCCCAGGGTTATCAGGAACCGAGTGAACCTTTCTCTCCAGCCTCTGCTATCCAACGCCCGCATCCCATCATCAATTCGATCAGCGCTCACCATTAGGCTTGATCCTAGTGCCTCGAAGGATAACACTGCGGGTGTTTGAACTTCGTCATAGCTGGCGGCATGGAATAAGCTGCGCATCGTTTGGAGAGTCCAGATTGACGTATTGTCTATTGACCATTGGGTTTGTATAATACCGCCATTACGAGACATCTTTAATAGATTTGAGATGCTGATTTTAAAGGCTACGAGTGAAGTAGATGATCGGGTGAAAAGATTGAGATTCGTATAAAGGGCTGTCAGCCCGTTTATATTTGGTTGTAAGTCTGCCTCTGGGTTAGCCTTTCCATTCAAAGTGTAACCGGTGCAACCGTCTCGAAAGCTCTTATCGCCATGCTGCAGCCTTGTCGGCACTTCTGAGCAATCCAATGAACACTAATGGACTGTTGACATGGTTGCTCGGGGC
This sequence comes from Rhytidhysteron rufulum CBS 306.38, assembly GCA_000467735.1. NCBI lineage: Eukaryota > Fungi > Ascomycota > Dothideomycetes > Hysteriales > Hysteriaceae > Rhytidhysteron > Rhytidhysteron rufulum. The sequence continues at coordinate 611 of AJFL01000964.1, read as the reverse complement.
GTTCATGCATGCATGCAATTAGATTAACACAATGTGCCTGGGTAAGCCAAACTATTATTCTTAACAGCATATGGAACGGGAAAGGGGTGTCCAGTTTTAGTGAGGAAATGTAATTTTTCGTGGTACTCCAGAGCTCTAGTACAAGGCAACTCTTGTGTACATACAGTAATGTATGTACTTGGACCTAACACTTCATGAACCAATCAACGAACAGAAAAGAATTTAGACGGATAAGCTGATTAGTAACAAGCATAACTAGTGCATTAGGTAACTCTGAGTGCGTACATTAGGATACAAGGGCATTCTCCTCGGTCGCTCATCATAGCTGTTCCACAATGGAGCCCATGGCTGTCGTGTTGACTGTCTGCACACGTCCAACTGTTACATCTTTTGAAGCTGAGTAAATTCCAGCTGTTCCATACGGGGGGAGATGCGGACCTTTGAGTTCTTGAGCCAAGCTCTGCCCTACAGGCTGGAACAAATACACCTCTCTCAGCTAAGGTATACGAAGCTGCCTTTCAAAAGTATCCAAGCACCCCCCTTTTATAATACTAATAGGCTGATAAGGAGTAATAAGGCTCTTAACATAAGGAGGTAGGAGGCGCCTAAGG
>AJFL01000961.1:0-19099 GCA_000467735.1 Rhytidhysteron rufulum CBS 306.38 | reverse complement strand
CTGCCGTAGAGTGGCTGCAGGATGTTTTCAACTTGGATTTGACCTTGGTATCGCGGTTAGGGTATGTATAATGTCTTGGCATTCGATTAAAAACGAATTTACTAACTTGTATCAGTGGTCACTCCCAGCCCCGAACCCACCGTGGCCACGATGCCAAGTTCCCTGGTATGGCCATCACATACGCCCTGATGCAGCGATTCGAAGAGCTGGCTGAAGCCGAGCCCGACCGAGTCCAACTCATCAAAAAGGCCAAGGTCACAAAGGTCAACAAGGACGGAAACGTTGCTACTGGTGTAACATACCTTTTCAATGGCGAGGAGACCACAGTAGACGGCCCAGTCATTCTGGCAACCGGAGGCTACGCGGCCGACTTCACAGAAACTTCTCTTTTGAAGAAGCACAGACCAGATACCTTTGGCCTCTCAACCACCAACGGTGCACACGCTACTGGTGATGGCCACAAGATGTTGATGGACATTGGTGCCAATGGTATTGACATGGACAAGGTTCAGGTACATCCTACTGGTTTGGTTGACCCCAAGGACCCCACGGCAAAGACGAAATTCTTGGCTGCCGAGGCTCTCCGTGGTGAGGGTGGTATCTTGATCAACAAGAATGGAGAACGATTCTGCGATGACCTCGGTCACCGTGATTACGTTTCCGGTAAGATGTGGGAGGAGAGGGAGAAGGGCAACTGGCCCATCCGCCTTATCCTCAACTCAAAAGCTTCTAACGTCCTCGATTTCCACACTCGCCATTACTCCGGCCGTGGTCTGATGAAGAAGCTTACTGGCAAGGAGCTTGCCAAGGAGATCGGCTGCGGTGACAAGGCCCTGTCCGCATCCTTCCAAGACTACAACGCCATCGCAGAAGGCAAGAAGAAGGACCCATGGGGGAAGAAATTCTTCCACAATCTCCCATTCAACATCGACGACACCTTCCACGTCGCGCTCATGGAGCCGGTCCTCCACTTCACCATGGGTGGTATTGAGATCAATGACCAATCACAATGTCTGAACTCTGAGGGCAAGCCCTTCGACGGTCTCTACGTCTGTGGTGAATTGGCTGGTGGTGTCCATGGTGCTAACCGTCTGGGAGGTTCTTCCCTTCTCGGCTGTGTAGTCTACGGACGTGTAGCCGGTGAATCCGCATCGAAGTATCTCTTCCAGAAGTCATTGAAGAGCGGCGGTGGCTCCGCAGCCCAGCGTCTTGGCCAAATCTCCCTCCACATCGACCCCTCACAACCAGGCAAGATCTCAGTAGAGTGGGGCAACGGCGGTGCCAGCTCCGGCTCAGAATCCAAACCTGCACAACAATCCCAACAATCCGCTGCTCCCGTCTTGAAGGGGGACGCGGACTCTTCTGATCCAGCCAAAGTATCCAAACCAAACAACGCCAAATCCTTCAGTGTTCCAGAGAAGGAGTTCACCATTGAAGAAGTAAAGAAGCACAACAAGAAGGACGATCTATGGATTGCGGTCAAGGGTATTGTCTTGGACCTGACAAACTGGGTAGACGAGCACCCAGGCGGACCTCAAGCACTCTTCAGCCATATGGGTAAGGACGCTACCGAGGAATTCGAGATGCTGCATGACGACGAGGTCATCCCTAAGTATGCACCTGAGATTGTCATCGGCAGGGTAAAGGGACAGGAGGTCACTCTGGAGTATTGATTACACGTCTTATAACGTTCAAGACTGTCTATATTATGTATTTGTATGGACATGTGGATTTTAATTTTATATATCAAGGGAAGGATTCATGGAGTTTTTGTTTAGCTAGATATTTCTTGCATGAGGTTATGAAAGATGGTTTATTCTCTCTTGCATCTATCACGTCTCTACTACTAGTGCATCTTGCTTCTCTTTTTTTTTCCCCTTTTATTTTGCTAACTATTTACTACCGCGTCCGTGTTTTGAAGTCTTGGAGAAACTAAAAATAACAAACAGGATTCGCGGTGAGAGCTTTCCCAAGCAGGCTGTTCGGGTGAATCCCTAGCGAGTCAATTCCTTCATCTCGGGGCATAGCTACACCGACAGGGCAGGGCATGACACGGCCCGGCAGGACACAACATGTCCGACGGTGATTGAATATCATAAATACCCGGGTTTCAAAGGCCGATGCATTTAAATAATGTTATGAATATGATGGATTCGTATTGGATGGGTTGGTAGGTGCGTGAGGGTAGCTCGTGTTGTGTTAGGTTGCTAGGGATGGTTAGTGAACTGAATACAAACAACGACCTTGAAAAGCATTCCCAAAATATGAACGAATCAAGAGGAAAAAGAAGTGTATAGTCAAATAGAATAGAGAAGACCAAATAAACCATGCACCAAAATTTTTTTATTTCGAGTTTTCTTCGGTTCTTTAATCTACTACTACACTATACGCCCCTACCAGCCATCCCTATCCATCCCACCCATATCCCTCAACCGACCAGCAGCTTCCCTAATCCCCTCTACAAACAACACGGGTATTAACAACCACACTCTAACCACTTCAACCAAACAAAAACATTACTATTTCCCCCTCACCTCACCTCGCTTTTCCACCCCTCTTCTCCCATCTATCTCATCAAATCTCTCTTCACCCTCTGCCACCAGAAAGTATGATATACACAGAACGCACAGAAGTGACTGGTCGTGGACACGCATACGAAGGGGGGTATAAACGAAGGAGAAAAAAAAGTAGAAGAAATGACGAGAAGAGCAGGGTAAATAATTATTCCGAAGAAAATGAACCAGTAGATTAGTGGCGTTTTCTCTTTTTCTTTTTGCTGTGTGTTTGCCACAGGTAGTAGTTATCGGATCCGCTATGCAGTGATGCAGGGTAGGCTAGTAGTAAAGTTGAAAAGAAGAGAAAAAAAAGAAGTTGGGAAGGTTTTAGCGTGACAGATCAAGTCAGGCTATAAAGGAAAGTAAACGCCTCCCATGCCAAAGCTATGCATAGTCTTTGCCTAACCATATGGGGTGGAAAAGACAGATGAAGAGCTGAAAATGAAGAAGCAAAAGGAAAAAGGATTAAAAACACAAAGAATTGGACGGAGAAGGGTATAAAAAGCTTCCGAGCCAATTGCTATCCCATCCCCAACGCCGTACCATGAAATAAAAAAGAAGTGGTGAAAGAGCTCCGTCCGCAAAGTTGTCCTAACCCATTTATACAGAATCTCGCAAGTCAATAGATCCACAATTTTTTTGATCCTCTTCGCAGTCGCAAATTCAGTCAGTCATGTTCTCGTAATAAGTTGTGTTTTGGTTTGTCTAGCAAGTGAACTACCTCTCATATTGCGGGGGCTTGACCACCACCTCGATGGCGTAAGCTGCTGAAGAGATGCTCAGGTGGAATTCTATTCACGTTGTTTGATCGATCAGTGAAGGTAGTCGGGACACGATCATAACCTTGACTCTTCTTGCGGTACCATTCGAGGAGAATGCCGGCAACCACAAGGAGGAAGGTCAATGCTAGGGCGATGGCGAGAGAGATTAAGACGACGAAACCGATTGCAAGATGCTTTGCTGTTTGGTTGTTAATAAATTGGGTTCTACGATAGAGTTGTTGTAGGGAAAGAGATACGTACCTCCTTTCTTAAAGATGTTCTGGCTATTCTCCACAAAGACTTGAGATAAGCTTCCAGGGGAATTGCCAGAGGTTGAAAGAAGGAAAGGAGTGTAAGCTGTGCCATTGAAGATAGCTGCTGACGAACGACCGTAGTCGGTGGTATTGAGCTGCCCGAGAACGAGCAATACTTGTGCATCATCAATGATATCATTGCTGTCGTGATCGCTAGAGACGCGGAACACTTGAAGACCAGAGATAACTGTATTGGCACCGAAACCGTCAGGCGCAGCAAGCCAATCGCTACCGTCATACCGCTGGATGAAAGCCGATCCCTGCCGGGTCGTGCCACCGACCCAGAGTTGCGATGCAGCGTCATTGGCCGGGCATAATGCAGTGATAGGACCTCGTATGTCTTGAGCGGAAGTAAATTCAGTGAACTGGCTGTTCTTGGAGTTGAACGTGACCAGAGATGTCTGTGTGTCACCAAGTTGAAGATCTCCGGCGATGAGAAGTTCCGTGTTCGAGGTCCATACCATCGAAGTTACGTTACCAGTAAGGCCAGAACCTGGCGAAATCCATTGACTGCGATCTGAACTCCAGAGACAAACAGAGGGGCAGCTCAAGGAACCTGCTGATTCGAAATTGCCGCCAACGTAGACGTCGGTGGACTTGGGTCGAACAGCAATTGCATTGACGGAGGCGTTGGTGCCTTGGAGGCCAGGAGGCTGGGTCTCGTTCCACGAAGCCGTCTGCAGATTGTATATTACAAGACCTGCTACTGAGTTTCCATCAATGGTACCCTCAATTTCGCCACCAGCGAGCAAGGTTGTGCCAGAAGTTGCGAAAGACCTGAAGATAGAACTGGACCGGATCTCATCACCAGCACCGCTCACACTATCACCATCGGTGCTATTGATAAATAACAAGTTGGTAATATTGGAGCCATCGGATCCTGTAGCCGCGAAATTGCCACCTAGGATAGTGATATTGAGATTGTTTTCGTGGTAAAATGTAGCAGCCACAACACCAACGGGATTCTGATTCTGCTGATCGGTCGAGATCTGTCTGCGGCGTGATACTGTGGTCTGTTGTTGGTGGACACTGATTGGGTACTGTTGCAATGAAAGACCATCATTTGAGTTCATGCCAACAGCACCGCTCGCGCTTAGCCCCTGAGAAATAATTGAACCTGAAAACAGTGGCGAACCACCGGGGACATCCGAGTGCGCGAGCAATTCACCTCCAATGGACAAAGCGGCGGTATTCAAGTTGTGAAGCCAGTTTTGTCGTGACGGAACCCATACAGCAAAGTTCTGTGCTGAAAAGGATGCATTGCTGCCAAATCCATTCACATTCTGGAAAGTCCCACTAATGCCGAGGACAGCTTCAGGACGGGTTTGGGTGACATTAAGGGTGAATGGGACAATGTACATGACAACACCATCGACACCCTTTCCAAGAGCGTGCCATGTCTTATCGGATATCGAATACGCAGCGACACCGGCCAAGTCTGCGTTGGAATTATCTTGAGTGTTGGTGAAATTACCTCCAACGTAGATGAGGCTATCATTTTGGTACAGGGTCATAACTTGATTGTTCAAACCTTGCCCAGGTAGACTATCCGCGTTGCCATCATTGATGACAAAGATATTGCTGAAACCATCTCCAGAGAAGTTACCAGCGACATAGGTCGAGTCATCCTGTACGACAAGCGAGGTGACATATGCATGATCTCTTGGGCTGAGCTTTGCACCTGCAGTATTGATGGCTGAACTTTGAAGATCCGTGTCATTGGTCTGGTTACGAGGATCGTATTCGTATAATCCATTGAGGTTTCCGGAGCTAGCGGACAGTAATTCAAAGCGGACTCGTTGTGCGACGACAGTCAAAGGTCCGTTCTGGCCGGACAATGGAGTTAGAGTGACAGAAGGACGGAAGCCTGACTCTGCCGCATCCACGTATCCAGAATAGATCTGATCGTACTTGTCAAATTCATTAGTCTGAAAAAGCTGAGTGGATACGGGCGGGTTCGAAGTGTCTACGTCCTTGGTCATAGTACCGGTGATGTTGACTCTTCCACGCGTGGTGCAGGTATTGTCACCCCGGCATCCGGGGGTGAAGATGGTGACTGAATAATTTCCTGATTGTCTAATATCTGGCTGAAAAACGACCTGGGCTTCGTCGGGATCGATGTCAGTTCCAGTGAGAGTAGCGCTGAGATACTCTGAGTTGCTCAGGAATGAAGGGCTAACCGCCCAGGCAGAACCAGTCATGGATGAGGACGCCCCGGTACTAACACTATCACATTGAGGCTCGTTGAAGGCGTTGACGGCGTAGGAGTAAATATCTAAAAAGTTAGCAATTCGAGATTCTTGTATAGACTTTGGTCATATTCACCATCTTGAAATAACTCAATGCCACTGAGACCACCGCCTTCGCCATACCAGTCCGAGATGTCTATGCGGAACGCGTCCATGCCAACGTTATTGACGAATTTGAAATCCTGAGCGGTGACGTTGTTCTGAGGCAAGGGGCATCGTGCATCACAGAAGGCCTTGTTCCCAGATGAATCGGTATAGGTAAAGTTCATGATACCACCTAGCGGCAATGCAGTGAATCGAAAGGTCTTTGTACCACGTCTATCCTGGTTGGTGTTGTAAAGACGAAGCTTTGTAGGTTGGAAACCGAAACCGAAACTTGCCTCCCAGGAGCCTGCTGAATTATCAGCCAACAACCATGTGTTGCCAGAACCATCCTGATCTCCCGTTTTGCAAATGATGTTTCGGGGATCGGAAAAGCCAGCGGTTCCGGAGCTGGGAGTGGCCGTGATATTTGCTGAACTGATGGGAACCACTTGAGCATCCGTCTCTTTTGGCGTGGATGAATTTCCAAGACCATTGAACCTTCCTCCAAAGATGATGTTATCGTTGAGCTTGGCGATCGAATACACGGGACCGTTGAAACCGGAAAATGGAAGGTCGGTCCAGTTTTGATTCCAAACAATTGCATTGCTGCCTCCCTCCCCAGAAAATGAACCTCCAACGTAGACGCTACCTTCATCTTGATCACAGTACAGCGCGTTCACGGAACCGTTCAGTCCAGGTAAAGCGGTAATAACAGACGTGTTTGGGTTCAACAGTGCCACACCACCCGGCGTATTCATACCACCAACACTAGTGAAGTTGCCCCCAAAGACGATTCCCCTAAACGTACCATCTTGGTAGAAGGGGCACATGGCCAAGATGTCACCGTCGGTTTCGTTGATTGTGGCGAAGATGCCATTAGGATAGCGGGAGAGAAGTGCGCCATTGGATCCGGTAGAGAGCTCGCTCTGGCCGACATATTCGTAGAGAGATATTGAGTCGAAGTTTCCACCAAAGGCGACGCGACCGAGGGAATCGAAGTCGAGGTCGGGCGAGGCGACGGGAGTGAAGTTGAAGGCGGTTGCACGAGGCACAATGCAGAATGACGCTGCTAGAAGTGAGACTATTAGTTTGGCTGGCGTGGAGGCCGACGACGAGGAAAAATTCCTCATTGTCGTGGCCAGGCGACAATTGAGGGGATTAAGATGCGGCCGTAATGAGCGAAAAAGGATCGAAAGGGTGGGCAAGAAAAGAAGAAAGAACAGAGCACAATTCAGTTGATGGAGGCGATAGGAAGCATGACCCTCGGAGCGGCGAGCAGATCAACTGAACCAAGGTAAGGTACCAGGCCGCAGGACGGAAGCAGGCGTGGTGGTGATGGAGGCGACCGTTGATTGGCGTGAGGAGTCTGACGGGGCGGAGAGGAGCCGGCTTCAACGGATCGAAGGTGTGCCTTGGCGCGTGAAGTGAGGATTAGGAGAAAGGGTGGATTGATGGAGACGGCGGCTGAAACGATTGACTGCGGTGAGGAAACGGGGAGCGGGCGAGAAAGAGCGACGTGAGACTGGAGTCTCTGTAAGCAGCGAGCAGCGAAAAAGCAGAAGCAAAAGGAGAGTGAAGTGTTTTGGAGAGCGTCGAAGGGGGGTTTGACGCACTGCGACGGGGGTTTTGGGTTGACCCTCTCTGTGCCCGCGGCCTCTCGAAGCTCTCTAACTGCTCTGGTGCTCTGGTGGGCGCGCTGCCGTGATTTAATTCTGGCCAGGGCCCGAGCGCGCTGCCCTCCGTTAGCCGAGCAACCAATGGCACGCGGGGGATGCAGAATCTAATTTCGCTGTTGCTTGCTGAACGACGGGGGGTAGGGCAAGGCAGGGCAGCAGCCGAACGCGATGGGCGACTTGAACGCGTGATGGGTGGTGGTGGTGGTGGTGGTGGTGGTGAGTAGTAGTAGTAGTAGCAGCAGCAGCAGTAGTAATAGTGATAGTAGTAGCAGTAGTAGTAGCAGTAGCAGCAGCAGTAGCAGTACGTAGTGGGAGTAGGCTTCAAATCAAGTACCTAGCACGCCTAGGTATCGGGCGCGGTCGGTGGTAACTCGCAGTAGTCGCCTTGTGCTAAAGCAGGCTGCTCGCGGTACTCGAGATGGGAGAGGCGTCATATAAACTTCCTCCACCCACTCACCACCTGGGCACTCCCTTTTGCAGCATGGCCTGTGAGGGCCTGGAAGACCAGCCAATCGACCTCCCTGAACCCGCCTCCGAGCATCAACCTGGCAAGCAGAGAAAAACACCACTCCCGCTGTGTACCGTCGTATACACAGGACTATCGAACCCACTCTGCTCCGACCACGGCTCTGTTCGTGTTGCACGAGAGAGCCATGATACCTGCCTACCTACCCTCCCCTTTGTTTTCTTTCCAGCAACAACAATAACAATACATAACAACAACAACAAACTCGAATTGGCTATCCACAACCCCCGCCGTCTTCTCCTGAATGAATTGCACACTGACGAAACCCGGCGAGGCAGTGCACTGTGTGATAGGCGATGATGCTTGGCCCTGATCCAACAGGAGTCGGTTGATGTGCCTGCGATCTTCACGCCTGCACGTCACACCTTTTCGCTCTCCCGTCCTCTCCGCCTGCTCTGCTTGACGTGGTACGCACAGCACAGTACGTACAGCTCCACCGCCCACGCAGGCACCGCACGGCAAGACGTCGACTGCTGTAGTCCCTCTTCGGCTTCTCTCGTCGTCTCCTTCCCTTCCCGCCCACACAAAACTCCACTGCACCTCAAGCCGAGACCCTTTTGGTTTTGTCTATGTCGGACAGGCGTCAATGCACCCGCCCAAGATGCACTTCGGCTTGCTCGTCCACCCGTTCGCCTGCATCTCTAATTATTTGTATTTACCATTTGAGTTTCCTGTGCTCGCCTACGCCTCGTCGTTCGTCTGCTCTCGTTAACGGTTCACCTACCTAGCTCATAAGTCTCGTCGCTATTGTCAAACATCTTCCCCCCTCTCTGTCACCGGGTCGTGAGGTGTTCGTAATGATCCTTGCAGCCGACATCATTCGGTGACCTGGGAGAGCGAGGCACGCCTGTCAGCTTGTTTCACCAGCCAACTATCCTGGCTCTACATCTACATGGTCTACCTTAATAGGTCGACAACACCATGTGGCGAGTACATTTCTGCTGATTTGGCATCGCGCATGAGATCATCTTTTGACAACATTCCGATCCTGAAGAACTTGACAAAACTATACAATTGGCCCTACCTTCTTCTATCTTGCTTGGATATCAGCAGGGTCGGCTTAATGTCTTACTTTCCTGTTTACACCATTTGACATGTATTCGATGGACCAAGTCGCACTTGACTTCATCGGTCGATGACCTCAGGTTCGACATTATCAGGATTTATTCCCATCGCGATCGCATCCGTTTGCCACTTCGTAATGGATCTTCGGTAACTAATTTACAGAGTTGATGGAGAGTCTCGAATTAATTCTAATAATAGTGATACAGATAATTACATCGGAACCCAGGTCCATGGTATCTCGCCAATCTACGTCATTTATCATGAAGAAAATTCCAAAAATCCGCAATCCGCATCGTTAAAACGAATGTAAATCTTGTGCCAACTAATTATATATAACGGGAAGAGAAGCGTGGGTTGGTCGTATATCGCGATCACACCCGTCTATTTTTATGGCTGCGCTGCATCTTTTTCTTCGTCTTTTGGCTTTTGCTGGTGTTTAAAACCTTGATCGGTGTTCAATCCTTGGTCCAATGAGTATGCCTTAATAAAGACACTGGACACAAGTGCGACTGCACTAAGCGCACACATGACAATCCAGACATACATGAGCGCATCCGTGTAGCTGACTTGAAGTTGATGCTTCATCTCACCAGATGGCATAGCCTTGATGATCTGGACGAGACCGCTGGCATCCCTGGCGTACTCGGCCGCTTTGTCGGCAAGCAATGGATATGTTAGAAGCTTCTTCTTCATCTGGTTTTGGAAAATAACACCACCGATTGCTACTCCAATTGTCTGTCCGAAGGCGCGGAGGAAGGAGAACATGGAGGCCGCGTAAGCCTGGTCTTCGCTATGTGAGGACGCTTGAATGGCCAAACCCATAGAAGGGAACAACATGCCCGTACCAATGCCAGGGACCAGGTTGATGAAGACCCATTGCACTGTTGTGGTGTCCGTCTTCAGAAGGACCAGCAAACCATAACCAAGCACTGTAATCGCCCAACCGGACCAAATTGCCCATCTGTAGTGTCCAGTGATGGAGATAACAGTACCGACCACGATTGAAGCCGGAGCCACGGTGAATGTCTGAGGAAACAAGGCAACTCCGGAAAGGATCGGCGAGAAACCTTTGACAGCTTCATAGTATAGTGGGAGGAAGTACAATCCACTCCAGAGAATGATACCATGAACCACCGTTTGGAAGAAACTGATCGCTGCAGTCTCGTTCTTGAAAACACGCGTTCGGATGAGTGGTTCAGCTGCGAAGTATTCCTGATGAACGACGAACCCAACCAAGCCAAAAAAGCATAGTATAAGAGGGACCAGTGTGCGCCAGCTATCCCAAGGGTACTGTACACCGCCCCACGTGATAGGGATCAAGAATCCAGTCATAGATGCAAGGAAAAGACCTGCACCGAACCAGTCGACACGGCGAAGTTTGGCAAGGAAGGCCCCGGTTTTGTAATTGAGGTTCAGGAATAGCATGATCATGACAGACCCAATTCCAAGGAAGGGTAGATTGATCCAGACTAAATGAAAAGGAGAAGTTAGTACATGCTTCAATGAACGGAGGTTTTGGTTCTCTCAAAAAAGAGCAATACGTACAGATCCATCTCCAGGAGACATCCTCAGAGAAACCACCACCTGCAGAAACATGTTAGAATGTCAATACTTCGAAGGTTGAACCCAAAATACGCACCCAATAACGGGCCCGCAACCGTCCCAACCGCCCACATACTACCGAGAAAGCTAAACCACTTTCCTCGTTCACGCATAGGGACCATATCTGTGATAATAATCTCGCTAAGGGCAATAATTCCGCCGCCGCCGATGCCTTGAATGCTGCGGCCTACAAGGATAACCGTGAAGTTACCTGCAACGGCTGCAACAATCGAGCCAGCTAGGAACAGCGCCAAACTGAACATGATTAAGGGCTTACGACCAAAGATGTGACTGAAAGACCCTAGAATGGGCTGGAACACAGTGGATGTTAAGAGGAAAGATGTGCCGGACCAAAAAGCTTCAATGGCGCTTCCACCGAGAGCTCTTGACATGATCTAAATACCAGCCTCAGTATACCGACTTCAAAAATCTTCTATATCCAACTTACGGGCAAAGCTACTGATATAGACGTAGCGTCCAATGCGGCCATTAACGTGATCACCGAAAGTGATGCAAATGCAGCGTAGAATCGCCATCCCGGATTAAAAGCAGCCCAGGAAGTTTCCGAAGACGTGATCGATGGAGGTGAATGTGGTGATGCCTGAGCAGGCTCCTGTGGAGTGCTTGATATTTGATCTTCTGGGCTTTCATCAAGCTTCGACTCCTTCAAAGAGGAGACACCAGATTGGGTTGCCATGGGATATCTCAATCGATGAAACCAGAAGGCAATGCTTCAAGACGGATATCAAAGAAGTATATACAATAAATAGGATATCGACTTGAGGACTCTGATGGTAGCGTGGAATTGTACTGATGGAGACATGGTACCACCATCGTAGCTATATATCTTACGAAAATTGTTGAGCTGGCTTTCAGAGTCGCCCGCTTGTGAACGAAACCATGGGACAACGAGTGCCCGAATTACTATACGATTAAGTCATCGTTCAGCCCTATCATGGGAATTAGCGACAGAGGCGGGCAGTTTTGCGAAGTACTGCAAGCCATAGTGGTGATGATTAAGGGCACTAGCGTTGGGGGCGCATCTGAAGCTTCTTTTGGGGAGGTATCTGGTGATCTAGCCAGTGGGGTTCCGCCAAGAGTCGGTCGGACATTTGCCCGTCTGCGCCGCCCAGCCTTCAGTAGTCGGGGGCCCCAATGCTCCATGGCCTCCAGGCTCCATTCTGCCAACGCAACATCGTGAGAAGAGCGGCCGTACGGCTTCCCGATCGCCTTTTCTCCTTCACTGAAATCGCCGACACAGCTTACTTCAAACATCCTCAAATGCGGACTGATTATTCTATCTACCCATGCCTCCTGACCATGTTATCTGAGTCCTGTTTGGGCAGTAATGGGACGAGATGACTACTCCAGGAGTCTATCCATCAGCAATTCTGCTACATCCAACGCGTCAGGTGCATCTGTAGCTGAGGTCTTTGGAGAGATCTCGAATACTACCTGCTCACATACTGAATGCTCATACAACACAGTGTTGCAAACTCTTCTCACCAAGGCAGTATTCTAGCCGCGTAATCCAGTCGAGCAATGCAACTTATTTTTTCAAACAGCTAGGTCCAGAATCTCCATCATGAAGTTAGTCGCAATTCAGTCATCGTTCATGTACCAATTTTTCAGGGCCAACGGTTTCTCCCAGTTTCCTCATGTCTTAATTTCCTACGCTGAGGCGACGGCCTAGGTTTGCACAAGCGGCTGTGCCTTCGTGGAAGAATCGGGCGCAGGCTCTCCTTTTCGACCATATGAGAGCGCAGCCACGTTCCGACAAGTTGGTTACTCTGAGCCAAGTGTATGAGTCTAATGCTACAATGTACCAACCTAAACAGCAAGCAAGGGCTGGAATTGGAATGTGCATACCACCTCCGAAACCAAATGTCTAGCATGCTTTCCCAGAGCCTCAGTAGCGTTCCCTATGAGTGTTGAGCTCTTGAGAGCTGATTTGTTGAGATGTCAATTCTACGGTCGCCGTACGCCAAGTTACCAGACCAAGCTGTTTCCAAGTCGATGGCATTCTTGGGACAACCACGGAAAATCGAAGCTTATCTCCAAACTCGATGATTCATACGCTGGTCGCAGTCGCCGCACTTGTCAAGACTGGACCGGAAATGGGTGATGTGTCTGTCTTTCGTCTTTGTTCTCGATCACTTCCCTCTCAGCAGACGGGTAGGTTAGTACTCACGTGCATCCTGTCGTCTCTTTGTTCAACGACCTCTTCCAGAATAACCCTATATCTGCCACTGCGATCATGGCGCAGCATCTGTCTTTCCTGCTCTCCTAAAGGAATGCATAAACGTCGACAAGGCCCGTTACGACCTCCTTTCAGACAGCTCAACATATCATCTTCTTCGCTTGATGGTATGGAAAAGCCTGTTCGGTCATTCAAGTCATTTATAAAAACAGTTCCCCCACATCCAACGACAAACAAACCTTTGCCGCCTGTTCCTGTGGAAAACGAACAACCGTCTCCTTCAACGTCACACACTGGCAATACTTCTACCGATAGTTCGCCTTCTGGAGATTGGCAGTTGCCATCAGAGCCGTTCCGAATCAACTCAATGCAGGGACACGCCATGGCAATCAATTTCGATGAAATTCCGGAGCTTCCTCCACGCCGCACTTACTCCCCACTACTCCCAGAACCCTCTCCTGAGCTATCGGAGGTAATGCTTGAGCTTACGGCATCTCGCTCAACTTCTAGGTCTCCTGGCTCTTCCAGACCGACTCCTATTTACGAGCAAAGCTTCGGAAGTTTTAGCCCTCCACGATCTCCACCTCTGACACCGTTACCTATACCACCAGGTCCCGTGCCTAATGCAGCGCATAGTCCGCTATACGCACCGCAACCAAGCAGGCCCCAGTCTGGACGCCTTCTCGAGTCTAGAATCAACATGAAACCAATCAAGATACGAAATGTTCCTCGGGTCTCTCCGACTTCTCATCCATCTCCGAACATTTCGAGGGGCAAGGCGTACGCATCGTTAGGCTTGAGTACAAATGATGAACCTCTGTCACCAGGACGCCAAAAATTAGGCGCACGAAGGTATTCTCAAATCAATACACCTACGGTAGCCACCGGAAATCCAAGAAGGCTCGATCTTTCCGAGGACTATCATTACTTTCTTGCGGATCAGTATAAAGAATTGACAGTGGACAAGACCCGGGATAATGAGCAAGAGCATGTTCGCCACAATCATTGGGACCTTATTCCGCATCCGTTAAGTTGGCGCAAAGGCCCTGGCCATGGTGCAAAGAAGGCAGTGACAGGTCGACTTCGCAGCAATAGTATCTTAGGAAAGCGTGAGAGTATCTCGGAAGCTTCTACGACCGCTCCTACATCGGTTCAACCTGACTATCGGTTTTCCGCCTTTTATCCACGTTCTAAGAAGCTATTCAAATTCCGAAAGAAAAAAGAAGACAATCAAGAATACAACAGTAAGCAGAAGGAACCCGCATCCAAGGCCTCGGGCTTACCGAAAACATTATTACCCGAACGATCTGTGCCCGGTCTGTCAGCAGAGACCCCGCCAATCACGCATGAAAATGAGGTTCGGCCATCTTCTTCAATACATGAGCAAAGCAGTGGGTCAACTTTAAGTAGCATTTTCACACCGAGCACCAGTGGTCGTTTCGATGCAACACCCATCTCCAGGCCATCACAGCAGCAAGTTAACAGGGCACAAGATTTGCATTCGACGCCAACGCCTCCGACGCCATACTCCGATATGATGGAAGTATCGACTTTATCTTCAGTCCCTTCAATACCATATCCAGATTCGGGCCAAGAATACTGGGGTTCTATAACTTCTGCTCCGAAGACATCTAAGGCTTCCGCTGCTATTCAATCAGCCTTTGGAATGCGCTCATCAAAAGGCTCGAGTCTACATTCTCGCAACTCTAGCGGTTCAAGCAACGCGGTTGCCACAAATCCCCCGATGAGCCCCAAAAAGCCAGAAAGACCTTCGTCGTGGAGACTTGCGCATCCGGATTCAGACGAGACACCGAAACCTACGTTCATTGATAGGATTCAAGAAGAATGGAGAAGGCATAATCGCGAAGCGAAACAGGAGAAGTTGAAGAAAAGCATCAAGGTTCTAGGTCCGACGGATCCCAGTGTTGTAGAAGGATACGTAAAGCAGGAGTACGATGCGGCAGCTGGAAGGATACCAGGATATATGAGAGAAGGTGAGAATGCAAATGCAGGCGACGATTGGATTTGATGGTACCCGGGATGTGGAACAAATTTTATATGCTGGACCCTATATGCGTCGTTTTATAGAAGCTTCTGGGCTATTGTACAGAAATGAGTAGTACAAGAACACTACCCAGCTAGGTATTGAGAGGAAAATGTGACATGTGAGCCACCAGATTAGACGATTTACACCCTAACTTGGCTTAGCGCTTGTACAGCGTCTTGCTGCATAATTGGCCACTCGAGGAGAGTGGAGATCCTCTGATAACCCACCTGACCTGGGGCACATCTGTGAGCCGATTTCCAATGCTTGTATGAACCTCGTGCAGTCAGAACCACCTAAGCCGTTCTAGCACTCGCATTCGCCTCTATACCACTAACTTGATCCTCTAGCTTTCTTTTTTAGTAAAGATCACACACCTAGCTATGGCTTCGGAACCGCAGTCTACCAAGCTTCCAGACGCCGCTCCCATCGAGCTATCGACGGATATCACTATCCAGCCCCCACTTTCACGTCGAGGTCGTGGTCCCGGGCTTTTGCTTGTACTTGATCATTACGCGCCTCGAGAAAAGAGCGACAAAACGCTTGATCCCCCACCGCTCCAGAAATGGGCCGAAGAAGGCTACGCAGTTGCCGAGATTCGAGTGCCTGGGAAACCTACTGAATTCCCACTTGCCCAGGCGATTGAAGCATTGAAGAAGCTTCCTGAATGCGAGGCTGAGAATGGATTTGGGTTGATATGTAACTCCCACATGATATGACTGAATGCGAAAATAGTGGCACAAGAGTGCTGATCATTACTAGCATATCTGCATGGAATACCATTCTATGTTGAGGAAGCCGCTTGTACGTCTGACCATATCAAGGCTATCATCTCGTATGGTGGCCGTCGATTCAGCTCCATCAACCCTGATGCTCTCCATGAGCCTCAACTTCTCCACATTTCTGGCGACCCATCCGCTCGTAGGGAATCGGCAGACCGCTTCGACTTCACTGGAGAAGTTAAGCGGTTCTTCTATCCCAAGACGGCTTCGGGCTCATCTTGGTTTCTCCCGGCAGATGAAAATTATCATGCTTCCTCTGCGGGCTTGTCTCACACTCGTAGCCTCACATTTCTAAAGCCGCTCCTTAAGGGCCCTTATTTCGACCTCGAGGCCATTTGGGACGAGCACACCAAGTTCGAATTCGAAGTAAGGGATGTGGAGAAGACCATGGCGACCATGGTCGCTGAGCCCTATGTGCGTTACACAGATCATGTTTCACTGCGGGAGCAGGCTTACTGACGCAGATCAGGTGAACCACATCCCCACCATGACGTGAGTATCTTTGCCTCATTTCCCCGCACCTTTTGTAGGCCTGGTGATCCCGAGATACTTACGGATAAGTAGAGGGGGTATAGGTCGTGAACGTCTTACGAACTTTTATCGCCAGCATTTTATCTTTTCGAACCCCCCTGATACGGCTCTGGAACCGACTTCTAGAACTGTGGGTATCGATCGTGTCATCGATGAGTTTGTTTTCAAGTTTACACATACCTCTGTTGTGGATTGGTTGTAGGTGTTCTTTGTCTTCTTATTTTCTCCTCATCAGATCTACTATTCTCTACCACGTACATTCTGCATTGGGCACAAACATTTTACCAACATGATCGCAGAATCCCGAACATACCACCGACAGGCCGACCTCTTGCGATTCCCTTCACGTCCGTAGTAAATATCCGTGGTGATCGTCTTTATCATGAACACATTAGTTGGGACCAAGGCACCGTGCTTCGACAGCTTGGTCTACTCCCTACTTGGCTACCATTCCCGTATGCTATAGATGGACAAGAAGCGCCCGCAGGAAAGAGATATGAAATCAAAGTTCCCGTGGCAGGCATAGAAACAGCAGCAAAGCTGGCAGACGAAGGCGCAGTAGAAAGCAACGAAATGATACAGCAAAACGGATGGAGAATTGTGGACAATGTGTAAATGCAAGCAAAAATCGATGCCTTCGAAATAAGGCAGGAGGCGGCACCTCCATGATGTATAATGAGTTTCAGTTTGGTCATCAGGCTCCGGTTTCGCGCTTTGATATCGGACCGTTTCTTCAAATATAACGTTACCTGGAAAGGTGGTGGTGTTAAGATGTTCTGAATGGCATTTATGTGAAGCAGTGGACTCCCTGATGAACCACACTTATACCAGCTTTTCATCCATACCCCTAGCTCATGACGTGACTAGGTGATGTTGTAAGGATGGTTGATATAAGGTTTGACGCCAGTGATAAGGGTTGATCATGCCCAGCCACATGATTTCCCCTCTGGCCAGAAGCAGAAGTAGATGGTTGTTGAGCCCAACAATTGAAGCCTACAGCATGTCGCGTGAGGGTGTTGGAGGCAGAACATGTCTGACCTGAGGCAGACGGGGGTGGCGCAATGGGTGAGACAGATGAGTTGACAAGTTGAGGTTGCGGAGGGTGAATGTCTAAGCCCGGGTGGGAAGGGCGGCCATGTGGGTCACGGCGGCTGATTCGCTCACGCGCGTCGGCTTGGCGGGCGACCCACCGCCATTGTGACCTTGACCACCGCGCAGCCTGTTGACGAATGCAGAGACGCAGGGCATGATTGATCACTAGATAGGATTCTAAACTACCCTCATCTGGAACACACGCCCATTCCTCTCTTCTCTTCTACTCTTCCTCTCCTTTTTCATCCATCTCCTCTGCGCATCTCCATCCTCTGCGTGCATTTGTTTGTCAACGTCATTACTTCGGCACGCCTGGCACGCCATTCCTGGAGCCCTTTGCGCCGGCCTATCATCCTTGGAAGCCAGCGTCTGGCACGAGCGTCAGCTCACTACTCGGAACCTTAAACGTTATCTCCAATCTTGGACGTAGCAGGAGCAGCAGACAGGACATCTGACTGTGTCTTCTAATACCAACAGCTTGTTGGATCTCTTCATAAAGTCGTCGCCACGTTACCTCGAACTCAGTGGGCTTCGTTCGTTTCCGAATTGTTTGCGCAATCACCCCCAGTGACGTCTAAACAAAGAATCCGATTTCGGCAATCCCCTAGCGGTCGAGAGATACCCACCTGCCTCCTCATTTATCTATCCTGTGGATCCTGCGGTTTTGTTGATTCGTTTGCAATAAAGGCTGCTGTTGTCTGTGGATAAGACTTGTCTGTGAATTGTTTGGCGTCCGTGGTATTCAACATGCAAACTCCGGATCTTAACAGAGTAGGTCAAGCAAGGCGAGAGGGTGGTCAAGAGCATGCTCATCGACGTGCTCATACTATGGGATCTACGCAGCCCTCTTCGGTGAGGCGGCGTGGACAATCAGATGGTAAGCAATCTATTTCCCTTGTCAAGAACCTGTCTTGTCAGGCAGATTCCCAGCATATGGAGCATTCGAACAATATACTAATCCAGCTTGCTCTACAGAATCTTGGATAGAAGTATCGTCGAGACCCTCCTCATCCTCCGTATCATCTGCCGGCGACGAGATTGTCACAGATGGACTCCGGGTTCAACATGATTCAAACGCTCGCCGTCGTCGACGCTCGCGTGGAGCAACCGGTCAGGTACAAGCGGGACTTGGATACAGAGCTACAAGCGCTGGCGGTGGTAGCAGCCAGGAGGAATACGAGGAGAGTGAGAGCGAGTCTGACAGAGTCATGACATCCTCAAACGAGGGTCTCCACCCATCTCCTCTTCAGCAAGAAATACGTCGTCCACCTAGGAATATCTTCTCAGCGGCATCTTCGGAAACCATGTCTGAGCAAGAGGGTGACGATGAAAACGGCTCTGATGATGAAAACGCTACTGCCGTAAACTATCCTAGGACAAACCGTGCCCGTCAGTTTACCCCACAACCCAACGCCTTTACTCATCCCCCAACTGGTCAAAACATCCATCCACAGCCTTCCGGACCACCGCCTTCACGTTTAAGACCTGGAGTTCGGCCAGCAGCACACCGTCACTCATACCCCAGCCACCAGCACTCACCCTACAATGTCATTGCGCCATCTCATCACGCTGACCATGATGAAGCACTTCGGGCTAGCCTGTCGACGCTTCTATCGGC
>AJFL01000960.1:0-17803 GCA_000467735.1 Rhytidhysteron rufulum CBS 306.38 | reverse complement strand
GGTCCCCCAAAACACCCCCTTTGCCTCCCGCCGCTCAACTACAACCACCTCTAACACCGCCTACACACACCCGACCTTCGACCCCCCACAAAACATCCACGCCCTCGTAACAATCCTTCATCAAATCCGTAAATGCCAACGAGCGCCTTCCTCCCCCTTCCAACTCACAAGTCCGACCCTCACGCCAACGATACCGGGGATAAGTCCTAGTGGTATGGTGTTGGATCGGGGTGGGCAGAGTCAGGAGGTTGGGCAGGGGGGTGTGCAGGGTGTGCAAAGTGTGCAGAGCGTGATATCGGCGTTGACGACGGGGAGTAGGAGTTCGTTGGTTAAGTTGAGTGGGAAGATGGATGTGGGCTTGAATAACCAAATCATGAACCTCCAAGTCCATCCGATTGTGGAGGCTACGTTGCATATCTTAAACGGCGATCTACCCAGCGCACACTCTCTCCTTCGAAATATAGGGGGGCCATCGACAGTTGAGAGTATGCTCTTACACTCCATCCTCTATCGCCTAGAAGGGGATTTCGTGAATGCGAGGGGGTGGGTAGAGGATATCTTCGATATAATCATTCAACCTGGTATTGGTACCTGCTCTACCAGCTCCACCTTCTCCACACCCGATCCTCAATCCCCCGGCTTCGGCATCCTGGCTTTTGTGTATGGAGGTAAAGAGTGGGATCGTGAAAGGGGTAGGGGTAGATGTACTGAGAGGGGGGATATGACGACGGATATCGAGGTCTTGAGAAATAGGATTTTGGGTTTTATTAACGAGGTCGAGCGGTTTGGGGATCAGGGTGTGGGTGATGGGGAGGTGTTGGAGGAGTTGGTGAGGGGGGAGGTTGAGAGGGTGTTAAGTTGGTGTCGGAGGAGGTTTGGGGATGGGAGGGCGAGTGGGAGAAGGTAGGGAGGTGGGGGGGTTGAGATTAGGGCTTTTTGTTTGCAGGAGGTCCGTTCGTATATGGAGTGAATGGGGTTGGAGGCGTTAGTTGATTTGGCTTGTTTGTATAGTATCTGTACTTTTATTTGTGGGTAGGTGTTTGGGGGATTATGCCTAGGTTTTGTTGTTAGTTTGTCTTTATTTTAGTAACGCAAAGTGTGTACTTGGGTTGGAGTACCTGGGTAATGTGTTCCTATGATTTTCTCAGTCCTGATTCCTTGGTGGCACTAAAAGGTACCGTATATCATACCCTGTGGTATCTTCTGTAGTCGAGTAAAGCTCATAACAGATACTTATATTTTACCCTTCGCCCTTTTCATTTCTTTCTTCTTTGCCTTCTCTCGAATCTAACATGATGCGACACTTGACTAACAACGAGACTGAACATAAATGAACGAAATTGATTGAGCTGCTCAATGTATCTGATCCTACAACCCAAAAGGAAAAAGCACACCAGCCACGGATCGAAGCCCCCATGATGTAGAAGTGTAAAGTTTGACGAAGGACTCCAGACTCGCACCGCACCACACCGGACCATACCACCAAAAAACCTCCATTAAGATAATAAGCAAACACACAAAACGGTGAGCTCACGGAATATAAAGAAGAAACAAAAATGTAAAAAGGGTTGGGGGATGAAAGGAAAAGAAAACAATTATCTCCAGGATCTTTCTCAATACGCCGACATTCGCATGAAGACATTGACATGACAAGTGATCGTTGATTGGTGGTGGCAAGATGGGGGCTTTTTGCTCGACAAAATATGGTGCCAAGCACGCAGCTGTCTGTCGCATTTTCTTGATTTCAGTTGTAGTGAATCAATTCCCCCGTCATTTCGTCCCGGATAATGACAATCATAAATGAAGTTCTTGAAGGGTTGAGATGCACAAGTCGTAAGAGAGTTTGCTTTCTAACAGCATCCCTTTTGCTTTGCCTCCGCGTCGGCCGACTTGCTGATTTCAAGCACCTTTCTCTCGCCGCCGAGGACGTTTTGGCCGCCCTCACCTTGGTCGAGTGCTTTGCTGGACACGATGCGGTAGATTTCTGGAAGAGAGATTTGTTAGCTTGGATTCCAGATGTCTAATACTGAGCAAGCCGAGCAAAAAGTAGATGGTGAAGTTTTGTAGCACCATATCCCTTCATACGAATTTATTCGGGGGGGAAATCATGTTGGGGCTAATCGTACCGGTCAGGATGTTCTGGAATGCTAATTCTACGTTGCTAGCGTCCAATGCTGAGGTCTCGATGAATGAAAGGTTGTTCTCGCCTATTTGATAGATTTGTTAGTCGCAATACTTCTTTTGTATGGGATGGAGTTGAGGACGCACTTGCGAATTGCTTGGCCTCCTCGGTGGGGACCGCTCTTAGGTGTCGCAAATCGCTCTTGTTTCCCACAAGCATGATGACAATGTTCGAGTCGGCATGATCCCTGAGCTCCTTCAACCACCGTGTAACGTTCTCATATGTCTGATGTTTGCTGATGTCGTAGACAAGCAACGCTCCGACTGCCCCACGGTAGTACGCCGACGTGATTGCACGATACCGCTCCTGACCTGCGGTATCCCAAATCTGGGCCTTGATAGTTTTGGCATCTACCTGGATGGACCTTGTGGCGAACTCGACACCGATGGTAGACTTTGAGTCGAGGTTGAACTCATTACGGGTGAAGCGACTGAGAAGGTTGGATTTACCAACGCCGGAGTCTCCAATGAGCACGACTGCAGGGTGATGAGTACATCTGGGAGCAGGGGACAGAGAGAGAGAGGCTGCAGGATATACCTTTGAAGAGAAACTAGGAGGAGGATCAGTACATGGATGGCAGCAATAAATTGGTATAAAATGGGGGGGAAGGGCAGCTCACATCGTATTCGTCGTTCGCCATGGCAGCGGTATTGCGGTGAAGGCGGTCGGCGACGTCTACAAGGTGGATCGGGGAGAGAAGACGGAAGGGTTCAACGGAGCTTGGGGGAGCAGCGAAAGAGGAGGCGGAAACGAAGCGAGGTGGTGAGGATGTAGAGAGGCACGCTTGGGTGCAAGGGACGACGTTATTTGCTTTGGTTGCCTCACTCCGTGTTGGGCCAGCGTTGGATAAAGCAACCTAGCGACTGGGGGGACGCCAAGCCCAGCACCGCGCTACGCCGCCCCGGGCCTAGCTCTAAGCCTGGCCTGCAGCGAATGGGCGCGAAGCGAAGCGAAGGGAAAGGGTCTCGAGCTCGCTCTGGATGCAGCGCAACGTTCACTAAACATCTACTACAGCAACAAAACCAACACCAGCAACGCCATCCAACGCTCGCGATATCACGTTCCATGTTGCTTCCTTCAATTCGTCTCGCTGGCGGCTTTGTGGGACTCCGCATGTTACGATTCGTGTCGTCGTAGTTCGATTGGTAGTTCAATCGGCCCTCTCTGATCGCGCATTCATGCTCTTCTTGCTAGCTAACCTTCCGCCCTCACTGACAACCTTGGAAGCCCCGCTGAGGTCAGCCGCAACATGAAATCCACAGGCGGTGAAGACGACTGGGATTCAGTCGCAACTGCTTCTACGGACGAAAGTGACCAGGCCGAAGAATATCCAGTCGAAGGCATTCTTGCGGAGCGTGAGGGTGAAGACGGTGACCTCTACTATTTGATAAAATGGGAGAATTATCCTCTGAGCAGGTAATCTAAATCACCTCCAATACACAGTACATCTGGGAGCTTGTGACTCAGAGATCCCGCGTATTTCTATGCTAAGCTATGAAATAGATCAACCTGGGAACCGCAGGATCATGTCGCCGGTCTCGACATTCTCACTTCGTGGGAGGAGAAAAAAGACCTAGCAGATCGCGGCAGGATTCCGGGCTTCAGCTCATTCGAGGCCTTCAATGCTGATCAGATGGATCAATTTTGGGCTGCCTATGGCGAGCTTGAAGAAGCCAAGGAACGGAGACGCAAAAAGAGGGAGATGAAGCGGGCAAAGTTACAACGATCCCGCCCATCCCAACCACTGAAAAGGACCTCTAACCTCATCTTTCAAAGTGATGATGATAGCGACGATGCACCGCTGGTATCTTCAATTCGAGCAAGACGGTCCAAAAACTTAAAGTATACCGTCCCTGACGACGATGACGATGACGAACAAGAACAAGAACAGAGTCTGTTTGTATCAACTTCGTCTTTCGCGTCTACACAACAAGTACCGGCAAATTCCGGGCAGTCCAATGTTTGTGTCACCTTCCCCAGAATGATCATCCAATCTAACAATAGAACCCTAATTAAAGGTATCGAAAACTGTTACGCCTACATCACAACAAAAGTCCGAAGACCAAGCAAATGGGACTGCGAAAAAGCAACCAAAGACATCTACCGAGTCTGTCCGTGGTCCGTCGAAAGGGGACAATGTTAAACCACACCCACAGATGGCCAAACCACCAATTGGTAAGTATTCAACTTCGATTACGAAGGGAAAATCTGGTTCATCTATTGCGTCGAATCTGCCGGTTTCGAAACCTAGCCTGGAGTCTGCAAAGGATCGTACATCAAATCATTCTATGGTATCCCCTGCGTCTAGTTCTTCCACCTCAAAGGTCGTCAAAAAGCCAACGGCGCCACTCATGAAGAAAACCGGGGCTATCCCTTTCAACATGGGGACCGCTAATATAAAACAACGAGGGTGGAAGAATGGAACGGGGCCGTACAGCAAAATCTCACACATGCGCAAAGCGGAGTTACGTAGCCGTGAAGAGCCAGCGCCGAATCCAGACGATCTTCAATTCATTAACAAAAAGCCAACTGCTCCGCCGAAGGAAAAACCCACTCTACCGGCTCTGTCCAGCCCGACTACGTCAATAGTGGACCGCGAAACTGGCCATCGGCAGGAAGCGGCATCTCAGGAAGACGACTCGACAGACTCTCTTGCCGACTGGGAGAAAGGCAAAGTGCCCGAAACGTGCTGGGAGTGGGTGAATAATCAGTGCACGAAGTCTCAAAAGTGCCCTTTCCTTCACCGTCACACCGGAGTGATGGGCCCAACCGACGGACGGATCAAAGAGAAATACAGAATACCACCGGTGACGTGCCGTTATTGGATGCGCGAACCACGAGGCTGCTCGAAAAGTGCAGAGGAGTGTGACTTTGCTCATTATAATACGGGTTTGGTTGCAGTTCTCAATGGAAAAACGGCTCCGATTGATAAACATGAGGTGCCTGCATCTACGATCATCAGAAGGAGAGGCAGTGGACTTAAAACTTATAAGGGTACTCCTCTGACTTGCTACTTCTGGATGCGAGTGCCACAAGGCTGCGCGAAAAATGCGGGAGAATGTGCTTTTGCTCACTACAATACAGGACTTTTGCCTAGTGATCCCTCGGGGCCGCGAATGGAACCCATTCAAATAGATGAGACCGAAGAACCTGGTCCACCCAAGCCAAACCCGCCCCCTACTCCACATTTGGATCCAAAAAAGAACATCACGTGCTATTATTGGCAAAAGGCCAAATGCCGCTATTCTGATGAGAAATGCAAATTTGCGCATCATGAGACTGGGCAAATGGCAAACGGCCCAGTAGGAGAATCCAATATGCAACCGCCGCCGCCGCCACCACGCGTTATGCAACCGTATTACCAGGAAACCCCCACACGTGTCATCAATACCTGCCTTTCAATTCCATCAGAGGGGACGCAGAAGTTTGAAGAAGTTGATATCGAACTGCATGGTCTGGATAACGCTGCCATGGATCGACTCGAAGCAGCAATTGGGGGACGTCGTAGCTTCGTTATATCTCATTGTTGTCATCCCTACGATTGGAAAGGCTTTTGGGCACCGTCCCAATCAGCTGCAGTTGGCAACGTGCTATCAACAACCTCGTCTTCAACGACACTGGATAAGTATTCTGACTGGCTTAACCTTCAATTCATTGGAGGTGTGATTTACGACACTAAATTCACCCTCATGGTGTTCCCACCAAACGAAAGCAATTGGGGCTTTCTTTTTCCAGAGAGGACAACTCAGCCCCCACACACTCGCAAACTTATGTTCCAATACCTCGATCCCATACCACAAGCATCTACTGGAACACCCTCCCAAGCTCTAGACGTTAAGGCTTTCATTGGAAATGCCCTCAATCTTGACAGCACACGGCTATTTAGTGGGAGTAATCGCCAAAAGGTTCCGAAACGAGTGTTTTTACTCTTCGATGTCCATGAGCACAGAGAGGAGCTTGAACTTCTTATCGAATACTTCCACGATGCGGATACATATCATCCAGGTATTTTAGGGTCTTGGAAAAGTTTCTGTGGACCCGAAACCGAGAGGAAAAGGGGCGAAGGTGTGATTCTGATAACGGCCAGTTTCTTCGACTTCCACAAAATTCCGAATCTTCGGGAGTGTTTGAAACATTCTTGCAATATCTTCCACTTAGGTATCGGTGCTCAGGGGAGTCTAGATAAACAAACATACCAGTGCCATCGGTTGTTTCCGCATGGTTCCGTAACACTGATTACGGACGATGTCTTCGAGCAAGCGCCTGAAGAGGCATATGGTTTAGTGAGGGCTTTTGATGATTCTAAATGGGACAAGAGAAGATTTCTTGAACGTCATCATCGACTTTTCACCCGGTCTGACATCAGAAGATTTATAGATGAACTCTTCGACCGGCGGAGGCAACAACAGGGTTCCAGTGATTCACGATTGGAAAAGCTCGTACGTCTCCGCATCTTAGTTGAACGTCTTGCTCGTGTCGAGTCCGACTACTCTCAATGTGAAGGAGATGGCGAGAATGCCATTATTTCCTTCCGCTACTCAGAAGCGAGTGTTCGTATGGCAGAATTGCGCAAGCGCGATCCAAGTAAGGCGACCGATCAACTTGTGAGCCTCTTTGCTGGATGGGCACTGTCTAATGTCCACAAATATCGACGGTTCCTCATTGTCTATCCTGATCCGAAGGCCAAGCCTGATTGGCTGTCTCAGTACAACCACATCTTTGATGTAGTGACACCCAGTGCCTACATAGGCACTTATTGCAAATAGGGAATTTATATACATGGTTTATCAGGGAAAACGTAGAAATGCTCTGAACTGGCGTTTTAGGTTTTCGCATTGGCATGGTGTGTAAGATATTCTTTGTGTTATGCCAAATTTAGGGCGAGGTACAGCAAGTAATTATTCAGTCATGACATGCTAGGAAGGCATCTGCTAGCCTGTTTGACTATAATCACGGCTGCAAGTTGGTCAGAGGAGAATGGGATAGAGATTTGCGGATTGTATATAAGGATATCGATGATGGTGGCTCAGGAGCCATGTGTCTTCGTAAAGCACATTTAGTAACAACTCTGCAGTAGTTTCATACTTAATAAGCCACGTGGAGGATAAAGCCATTCCGAGTTTATTTGACGGATGAAAATTACCAAAATCCTTCTATCATTCTATCCTCCTTATTCTATCTATGGTGTTGAAGAAAACCGGGTTAATGGTTGTATGGAATGATAGGATCTGCGCGATGACGCGTGGGGCTTATCTGCAGCTCGTATCTTGCCCCGGGTTTTAGACCAGATTAGTGCAACCGGACCCCTCTTGATAGCGGCGCCGACAATATTCACCAGTTACGAGTAATGCTTGTAATGCTATCCCATAACATTTTTTCGCCCCTGTATGTATCTCGGCCTTACCCCATGTCGCAGAGATATCCTCGGCTGGTATCGCTACTTATCAACGCGTTGGCGGCTCATTAAGAATACCAACCTCCCATCCGCTCTCTCCTAATCACTTGAGCCCCGGACGAGTCGTTTGTACATGTAGCTAGTCGCTCTTGGTTTTTCCGATCCCATTTTCACTTCTTCGGCATCACCTACAGATCGCTTCAATCACCAGCCTCCCAAAATGACCAGGAGGGCGTCGGTCAGCAGCAGCAAACATGGTGACACCAGCGCGGATGCAGCTTTGGCGCACATGGGTTATACTGCCGAATTGCCCAGAAATCTAAGCATGCTAAGTATCATGGGATTGTACGGACACAGCGGTATTACTCCATCTTCCAATGCTTACATGAATATAGGTCCTTTGCTATTATCGCGGCTCCCTATGGGTTAAGTACCACCATGTACATCACCTTAACCGACGGCCAGTCAGTCACGGTGATCTGGGGCTGGGTTCTGGTGTCTTTGATCTCGATATGCATAGCTGCATCTTTGGGAGAGATCTGCGCTGTGTTCCCGACCGCTGGTGGCTGTTATTATTGGTCCGCGATGCTTTCGACGAGGAAATACGCTCCTGTGGCTTCGTGGATCACTGGATGGCTGACGCTGGTGGGCAATTGGACCGTCACTCTCAGTATCAACTTCGGTGGCGCCCAGCTCATATTATCGGCCATTACTCTTTGGGATGAAAGCTACCAGGCTACTGAATATCAGACCGTCCTGACGTTCTGGGCGGTTATGCTTGTTACTATGCTGGTCAATATCTTTGGGAGCAAGTATTTGGATTTGATCAATAAGGTTTGTATGTATTGGACGTCTAGTAGCGTCATTATCATACTGGTTACGATATTGGTCATGTCAGACAATAGAAGGAGTGGAGAATTTGTATTTGCTCATTATGATGCTTCGCAAAGTGGATGGTAAGGCACTCTTTCACCCTACACTATATCAGATGATTATACTTATATTTGACAAATAGGCCTGATGGATGGGCTTTCTTCGTTGGACTACTTCAGGCGGCATATGTGCTGACGGGATATGGAATGGTCGCGGCACTCGCAGAGGAAGTCGCATCTCCGGAAAGAGAGGTTCCTAAAGCTATGGTACTCTCTGTCGTCGCCGCTGCGGTCACAGGCCTCGTCTTTCTTATTCCCATCCTTTTCGTTCTGCCCCCTGTCCAGGAACTTATCGATGTTTCAAGCGGTCAACCGATTGCTTTGATTTTCAAGACCGCCACTGGTTCCGCAGGTGGTGGATTTGGCCTCTTATTCCTCATCCTCGGTATCCTCTTCTTTGCAGGAGTGGGGGCTCTGACAGCTGCATCTCGATGCACCTATGCATTTGCGCGTGATGGAGCCATTCCAGGATCTCGATTTTGGAAAAAGGTTGATCAGCGGTTTGAAATCCCCCTAAATGGCTTGTTTCTTTCTACTATTGTTGATTGCCTCCTTGGATTGATCTATTTTGGATCATCTGCCGCTTTCAACAGCTTCACCGGTGTCGCTACAATCTGCCTCTCAACAAGCTATGGCATCCCTATTCTCATTTCCATACTTCGTGGCCGGAAATTAGTAAAGGACTCCGTATTCTCGCTTGGGAAGTTTGGATACGCGATCAATATTCTTACCATATGTTGGATCTGTCTAGCCGTCGTATTATTCTGCATGCCAGTCAGCCTCCCAGTGGATGCAAGCTCTAGTAAGTCAACTCCCAGTACGAATTTTTTCCCCTCATAGCATACGCTAATCGGATCTTCGTGTTTAGTGAATTATGCTTCTGTCGTCTTCGCGGGATTCGCTTCGATCTCTATTGTTTGGTATTTTGTTCGTGGGAGGAAGACGTTTACTGGACCGCCTGTGCCGCAGGATGGGGATGCTATGATTACGCCGGGTGTTTCTGTTGCGGATTCGAATGCTAAGAGGAATCTTGATGTTGAGAAGGAGATGAAGCCTGGTCCGGAGGATAAGCAGGTTGGGATATGAAATTGATGGATGATTTTAGATGGGTTGGTGGTGGTGGTAGTGATTGTGCGGTGTTAGATAGCTAGATTAACGGAAGGAGAAATGTCTCAATGTATTCTTGTGTTTATATATTCACTTTGTTGGATTTTTGTGGAATAGCTTAGCGGGTGCGATGTGAAGAAAGTGTATGGGTTGGATGAGGACTGAGGATTATATATAGGAACCGGGACTCCGGCCATAGTTACTACATCCATTATGTATTATATGACAAGATATATTATCTTCTGATGCAGGTCTTTAACTAGAAGCTTTCTTAATTTAGATTTCTGCTTAGCAGCATTGTTATGCCTTTCTTATATAATAAATATTACTATCTACTAATAATTGTTTCAACCGTCACTTCGATACTTCACCGCTATAGTGTCACTGCTACATACTTGATCTGACCACCATCTCTTCTTACTGGAGAGCAGAGTCGAATAACATTCGCGTTGACACGGACACGCGTGAGCACGTGAGGCTAAATGACGGCCGGAGTTTAGACATGAAACCCAAAATTAGACGTTTTCGATCTACTTCACTTGCGGAAATAGATTAGTGAAGTGAAGAATAATTAATATTATTGGTGTCTCTTATATTAGCGGAGTGTAGGTGAAGCTTGCTTGCGCTGCTGGATAAGTTAGGACCCCTGACGCGCTAACGTTCGCTCCCGCCACTTCCCAGAGCGCCCCCAGAGTTCCTAACTTCACTCACTCAACACGGGTTTCTCTCTGCGATCACCTATCCACCATCTTTTAACTGCGCGCATATGGACAGGCCACATAAAAACAAATAATATGGAGGTTAGGTAAGTTATCCTATCTTCGCTAAACGCATCCTATCAAAATCCCTAGCAACTATTTACAGACGCGTCTATTACGACTCTACGATATAGTTTCTAGTAAACACCAACTAATTGGTATTCAGGTCACCGATTCCATATATTGACCTGACCGGAGATACCGATGGAAGCACAACTCCAGGCTCAGCCATGACAAAACATACTACTTCTACTAAACAAAGTCCGGTACCTTTACCCGACAATGTTCGAGATTTGAGTCTGGGGACTCCCTCCCAACCTAGACTTCCACCTTCAGTCTATCGATATGCTCCTACACATGGCGACCCTATCAGACGAATCAGCACTACGCCAGTGCCATTACCCACATACCAATGGCCTAGAAACGGAAGTGCAAGTGCGAGCAATGGAGGGACCCCACAACCATGGGCGCACCCATCTGCAGGCATGAATAGGAGGGGAACCGATAACATGGCACTGCAGTTGATTCAAAAAATAAACGGGAGGAATCATGCACCTATTGGGCAGACGTCGAAGCCAATACACGAAGAGCTCAACAATGGGGATCGGGGAGCTAAACGAAGAAAATTGAATCCGTGGAGTAACAGAGGAAACTCTTTCAACCATATCGAAGACCCAATTGAAATCTCTGATAGCGATTCGCGCGGCGCTCTTCCACATTTTGAGAAACTAAGGTCGAGGATCACAAGTGGAGCAAGCCAGAAACCCACAAAATCTACATTTGGAGATTTTAAGATGCCAAGGGATACAAGGCGAGAGGTCCATATCGGCAACACTGTGAAATCGGAGGGGAAGGGTCTGGGATTCTACGCTCCAGGATCCGAGGATTCCGATATTCTTGAATCAAAAGAAGAGCTTCTAAAGCACTTCAAGCCGCGGTTCTCCCCACGTAAAAAAGAACAGAAGCTGGATAATTCTAGAGATATTTTATCTAAAAGAGATGCCACTTCTATAGCAATAAAGGACAATAATGCCCTAGGATTTAACGCTAACCCGGGTTTACCTACCGCTATGCGTACTGAGGGCGAGATAGGAGAAAAAGACCTCTCTAGGGCTGCTGTTTTAAAACAGGAATCGGGACAGGAACGGAGCCTTGATACACAACGGCACCCACGACTGATTGATCATGTCCGACATGTCCACGATCGTATTCGATCAGATGAAGCTGACCGTGCATCTTTGTCGACGACTGAGGAACCGAAACCGCAGGCATTAACTATAAGAAGCAACTTGAAATCCAGGAGATTCACAGATGAAGATAACCGCAAGATTATCGACCTAAAGGAAGTCCAGAAATTAACCTGGAAACAGATCGGCCAACACTTCCCCTCAAGAACCTGGCAGACCGTCCAGACTCACTACTCCAAGAATCTATGCCGTAGAAATCCAGACGCTGACAACCAACCTCATTCAAAAACCAAAAATGTACTCAACGGAAACCAACACCTATCTCATGTGGCTTCAAACCCTATCGACTTGACCAACTCTAACTCTAACGCAACGCTTAGCCCCTTTGCTGCAAGCCATGATGTTGCAATGTCAGACAGCCCAAACCCGCAGTCTTTCGATGATGATCAAACGAACCGTGGCATTGGGAGAGGAAGATCTCGTCGGGCTTTGACGACTGTGAATTACAATCTTGCTCGGCGCGTTCGCTCGATTCTAGTTGCGGAAGATTCGACAGAAGAACAATCTGTAACCTCTACCCAGAGTAAACCTACCTGGATCAGAGCTGAAGAGGGTTCCGAAGATCTCGACTCCCAAGAATTGTTTGACCCAGCTTTGCTTCTCGACAAACCTTTAGAAATAGAATTTGAAAGGGAAGAGGCGGAGCTTGCCCTGGCTATTGCCGAGCCTCGTATCAGCAAGAATTCCACGTACCCATATATGAACCATGCATCGCGAGAGATACTCCGAAAAGGAACGGAAACGGGTGAATGGGACTTTCTTTTGAGCCGCCAGTGGCAGGGCACCGTTGTTCATGTTGATATGCAACAGCAAGAGCTGGAACTGATCGAGAATATTGCGAACAGAATTATATCTCTAACCCGAATGCCGAGCTCAAGGAATATAGCAAAGCGGATTCAACGCTTGCTAAAACACCAGTCCGAAAGCAAGATATTGCAAATATCTTATGAAGTAAGACGAAGGCTTAAGACTCGTAACCAAGAAAGTGTAGACGCATTTCTTCAAGACGCTATGGAAGGAGAAATCAGTTATGCGCCGCATATCCAGAGAATTGGGGCTGCTCGTCATAGCAAATCTTTCAGCTCGACACCGAAGATGTCAACGTCTTCTTGGATAAGACAGCGTGAACTCGGATTGCAGTCAAGACGAGGATGGAAAAGTGCCTCCACACCCATTTCTTACGAATCTCGTAATCGCATGTACGACACTCTTGGACCAGCTTTACGTTATACTGGCGCATCGAGCGATATATCGACTGTGGCATGGTCGCCCGACGGTCTCCGCTTTGCAGCAGGTTCATACTGTATCACGGATGATGATAGTATGCAATACAATCGCCCGAACAATCTCCTTTTCGGCGATGTTGCCAACAAAACTCTCATGGAATTACCCGACCACTACATAATGAGGCAAAAGACCAAATCGGGTGCTAATTCAACCCATGCGATGCATATCTCACAGGACCCTCGACTGTTTACAACTGTCTCCCAGACTGCTTTCTCGCCTGATGGGCAATACATGTTCTCCGCCGGTTGGGATAGATATGTACGGATATGGACGAATCCGGATGATGGATCTGCACCTCAGATGGAGGGCGCATTACTGCACCGGGAAAAGGTCGATTTATTAACAGTAAACTGCGATGGTGTTATTGCAACTGGTGCTCATAGGTCTTCTAAAAAAGCGATTAAAGTCGTGCAGATTCCACATATTGATAACATTCAACACGTCTCCTACACGTCGCAGAAGGCGATTGATAATGTTGACCTAAACATCATGCCAACTGCACTCAGTTTTGAGCCCAACTTCGGGGGATTACTGCTCGCAGGATTTGGCGCGAACAAGAGAGAGGACCGGATAGATGTCAGTGGTGAAATTTGTCTTTGGGATGTTGAGACTAACCAACAGCTGCAAATTCACGGAAACACAAGGAACGTGTTCGATGTGGCCTTCAACCACAAACAAAGCTATGCGCCTCTTTTTGCTGTCGGATGCGTTGCCGGGTCAAACGTCAATCGTGGGTGCAGGTCGACTGTGCGTCTCTATGATATTCGAGCACCAGGAAAATACAGTGTGACTATGGAATTGGAATGTCCCGCTCTAGATATGAACGACGTAGTTTACTGGTAAGTACCCTTTGCCTGATTTGTAAGATGGATTTTATATTGACTTATCTCTAGTCCAACCGACGACCTCTACCTAGCAGCAGGTTGTACGGATGGGAGTACTTATGTCTGGGACGTCCGTAATCCAGATTCGTTCTTATATCGGCTAGCACATGGCGCACCGCTCGCGCCCCTACCCGATGATGAGGATCGCGAAGTCAACGATACCGGTATTCGTTTCTGCACCTGGGGAGACAATGCTACGCGGTTGTATACCGGATCTTCCGACGGCGTGGTCAAGGTTTGGGATATTGCACGTTCCTCAGAAGACGTATTTATTAAAGATCTTGTTTCGCTCGACACGGGTATCATGGCTGGGTCTTTTAGTCCTGATAAGACTAGCCTCCTATTAGGAGAAGTCAATGGCTCTATCAATGTCCTTCAGGTTGGGCGGGAAGATTATACGATCAGAGACATGGAGCCCCTCTGCTACATTTCTGCTCCATCACCATACGATAACGAGTCCAATCCTTACGGAGTTCCCAAAACCCATGCCGCAGATTCTGGAATCAGCATAGCATCAGACCTGGTTAATACCAAACAAATGGAAATTGTTCCTTTCGGTGGGTTGCCTATTAGGCAGGCTGTTCAGGGACCCAATTACCAAGGGCCATATGATGGTGCCCTTGACGCTCCAAGCCTTCGTGAGGAAGCCGATGCATTTCAAACGAGGTTATTCGGCGCTCCCTCACATCTTTGTGAGATACCTGGATGCAACAATGATGCTGTCAAAATCACCAGTGAGGAGGCAGGAGATTCTGGCAGAAGTGCTGACCGGATTCCGGACGAGCTACGCAAACAATGGAAAAATACCTCGACTAGCATCACAGTTGTTCCTGGCAAGGTCAAGTGCACTCGTTGCGGAAGACCCGCCCGACCATTGGAAGCAGATTCCTCTCCGGACGCCCTCCCATTATGTGAACGCTGCGGATTCGCGTGCTTTCGCTGTGGGAAATCCAGCAGCATTGCACCTGAAACACATACATTCTCTTGCTCACACTGTGGATGCAAATGGGACATTGGCGCTCTAGGATACGAATGTATCAAACATACCAACAATAAGCTAGATATGCGGGATATCCTTAGACAATCTACCCGAAACGACGAAACTACTACTACTACATTTGGAGACGAAATGAACGCCTTGACAGATTATTATCACTCCTTGTGGATTGATCGACCCTCATCATCATAACTATAGCATTTTTGATTTTTAAACAGCGACATTTTCAGGAGTATAAAAGGGCATTTTGTGGAAGAGGGCTCGGATATTGAGATCATACTTGGAAGGCGAATGTTTTAGGCTTTAGCCACCTATTTAGAGGTGGGGATTGTTTATGGATAACAGTTGCAAGAATCTGGGTCAGCGTGATAGGGAGGTATTTTGCTCTTGATACCCTCGTTGGGATATTACATTTGATTTTATTCTTAGCTTGGTAGGGAGGGTACTGGTGGAGTAGGTTTCCTACGAATCAATTGATCGATAGACCAATTAAGTCATTTGTAACAATCTTCTTTTGAGATTGTTCAAGTTAAATTTTCCCTATCTCCTAGATCCCCTTCATAACCTACTGCACACAACAAGTATCACTGATATCAAACCCCTTCTCTTCATCCCCATTCCTATCCCTCTTCTTCTGCTTCATCTCCCTACCCCTTCCCCCTCTCGCACCCTCCACAAGCCCCCGTAAATAAAGCCTGGTAACCCACCCAAGCAATCCAATACTCAAGAACCCTAACACCATTAACCCTGTTCCTGGAGTAAAGAACCCTGTAAGAGAATCATAGACTTTCTGAAACACAAGCTGGGGATCCATTTTCGGCCACTGGTACTGGGTAGAGTGGTTGGGAGGGGAGGCTATGGTGTATATGGTGGCGGTGGATCGGTGGTAGTCGGTGTTAGGAAGTTGGTTATTTGGCGGTGTGGTGGTTGGATAGGTGAGGTTGGGGTTGGTTTCGAGGTCGTTAGAGATAAGAGTTCGGTATTTGAGGGGCGGGCTTTTAGGAGGATGAGTGTGTAGCGGAGTGCGGAGGGGGGTTTCGGAGGGAGTACTTTATTAGGTTTTTTGGTGGGGTTGTGGAGGTGATTTGGGAGGTGTGGTTGTATGTGTTGGATGTGGTTGAGAAGTTGGTGGTGCGGTTGATGTGGGTTCATGGTTTTTTGGGTGCCACTTTTGGGTGGGAAGGTGGATGTGGGTTTGGGGTTGGTTTGAGGGGATGATTGAAAGCCAGGGATTGGGTTGAGATGGACTGTTTGTTCTTTCTTTCTTTGGTCTTGTCTTTCTCTTCTTGCTGTTGTTGATTTTGTTGTCACCGGTTACTCCTTTCGATGGATTCAGCGGACGAAACGATGTATCATCAAAAGCAAAGAAAAATAGATCTCTAGACCAAGATAAAACCACGATCCCTATTTCTTTAACAGCGGGATTAAATCTATCTTATCCCTCTGAAGTTGCCTCCCTAAGTTGTCCCATCTCTTTCTTTGATGCATTCCGGATCCGGAAACTCGCTAACTTGATCCACCATTTCCCTTGGAATATGAATGACGCTGCTTGTTTGCGGAAACCTGGGGTTAGTATACTTAGATTTGATTAATGAAGAATTTATTTTTGTTTATATACTTGGTTTCTTTCTTGGTATGTGATCATTAGTTGTTGGTGTGAAGTGCAGTCGATTGATTAGTCATTAAGTACATACACATAAGACAATCAGCAAGGCATACATTACCCAATACACCCGTACCTAACCACAAAGACCCATTCCACCCATCCAACTCAATTCTAGCCCCTAGCCGTCTCATGAGTCACTCAGATATCGCCACCACACAAGTCTCAAGTTCCTGAATCAGAACACCGCAGTCAGTCGATCTGTGAGGGGGGTTCAGAACCCGGAGTCAAGACAACAAGCAATGGATCTGTCTAAGGTTCCAAAAGGTCTAGACGTCGATGGTATCGGGGGGTCTTGGATAACATGGTGGAGGTGGGGAGGTGAAGTGGTCTGATATTGTCTCATGCGTTCATGCGGTTTTGTGTAAGTTGCTTGCTTGATTGAAGTGGCTATCGCGGTAGATTTGTCTTGTGAGGAGTTTGCGTGATGGGTGTGCTTACTGAGGTTTATGTAGAGCGTTCGAGGTTAAGGCGATAATCTCACTCTGAGGGGAAAAGATGGCGAGATGTTCTGCTTATGACAATATGCGTGATATCTTCATGTTCAGCCTTACACTAGTGATTTTGTGATACATTGGGAATCTTCATGGTGTTACGGACTCAGTATTTTGGTTCACGAGACCGGTTCGTTCTTCTCTTGGATGTGAAGGTGCGTTTCGTTTTGTTTCGGTGTTGGAGGGTTATGTTGGATATTGTTTTTGAAGAGACATGAGTGATATTGGATACTATGCTTCTTAACTAAGGTGTTACTGATGATAGCATTTATCTGGTGGATCTAAGGAATGAATACTGGAGAAGAATTCCTTCACCCTTACTAACACCTCCTTATCTATAGCTACTGCTAAAATACTCTTTACTTTCTATTCTATACCCTTACTACCTTTTATTCTTATAAGAGTAATATCCCTTTAGCTTAAGATAGAAATTAAATTCCTTAGCCTCCCCTCTTCCTAACACAAAGAAACCCCCGCCTTAGAATCTTAAAGCAAGGGATGCCCCAATCTCCCACCCCCAAAACCCCAATATATTCCCCACCAGATCCCCGGAACAAGGCACATCCCCAATACATACCTAACGGCAACTCTAACCAACCTAAACCCCACCGCATGATCGTCGGTGTCACCAAACAAAATATCACATGCAGATGAAGAATCAAAGAATCAACTGACTAATCGATCTTCAACCTTCAATCAAAGCTGCATCAATCACCAGCTTAAAAAGAGTAGCAAAGGATCTAGTACTATGTCGGAACCTCAGAAACGGCCGTTTCGTCATTTTCCTATAGGTGGCTTGCTATACTACATACAATTTAGGCGCGCGGATACAAAAAAGGAGATCTAACAATTTCAGG
>AJFL01000959.1:0-20455 GCA_000467735.1 Rhytidhysteron rufulum CBS 306.38 | reverse complement strand
GGGGGGCGTGGGGTGTGGGTCAGGTTTTATGGATAGGGATGGGGATGGGGATGGGGATGGTTAGGTTGGTTTGTATAATGGGGTGTGCTTTATGTATGGGTTGAAAGGGCTTATTTCAATTTTGCTAGGGCGGATTTATAAACGGATCGGATTTGTCTTTCACTTTAGAGACGAAGAGAGAATTTTCTTTTCTATCGGTAAATCGGGAGTGGTTGTTAATAGAAGGTCCTGTTAGGGCGGTTTGTGGTTTAGAATTAGGGGGATGAGGTAATCAATGGATATAAATACTCATTATTCTTTAATTCTAGGATATCAAGTTATCCAACTAGTCATCGATATCGTAGTAGGTATACTTGACATCTTCTTTCAATCCGATCGCTCTTATCTGATATTCCCGCAAAGGCGCAACATCAATACAATTATCCTCCCATTCGACATCCTCGTTAAGGAATACCAACCCCTTGACAGGTTTCTCGGTTGATACCTTAATTACCTCGCCTTCAGAGGTGACTTTGAGACCTCGATCCGGGAACGTGATTTGTTTCAATGGTTGCGGCCAATCCGCATCATGGGCAATCAAATTACCGGATTCATCGAATACGCTTGCAAATACAGCCGTTGGTGTATCTTCTGGACAGTCAGCATCTAGTAACTCGGCAGTTCCGTTCGCTTTGGCTTTCGTCTTGATATCTTTCTTGAATGAGGTTCTTTCTTCTCCACTTTTGATATCATAAAAGCGGATTGCTACTGTCAAATCTTGTTCCTTTGTCGTCGAATTGACAATCCAGACTTCGTATTTGGATCGTCGGGTAGGATATATGTGAGGTGTGGAGTGAGAAGAGACACCAGCTGCATCAGCGTTGATCTTTGCTCGGCATAATGCTTCATGCGGTGCTTGCGGTTTTGGGTGGTCTAGTCGAAAACGCATGACGCCAATGGAGATAGGGGCGAGTGCTCGTTTTATCGTGTAGTAAGCTGGTTTGGGGCGGGCGTAATAGTCGATTATTGACCAAGACGTCACAGGCCAGGAATCGTTTGTCTGAGGGGTTTAGTCTTCAGAAGAAAAATGTTCCTTGAAGTACTCACTTGCCAAACTAAAGCTCCTCCACACTCCCTACCCTCGAATTTCCGTCTCCATCCGCGGAATGCCCATGACATTGCTTCACTCTGTAGGAGTTGAGTCAAGTAAATATACTTGCCCAGTTCGAATGAGAGCCTGAAATTCTCCCCCAAGCAAGTAAGCATTCTCTTCTCTTGGTTGTTCGCTTTGCAATGATGTTCAAACGCTGGGCTCTGTGGATGGAAGTCCTTACTATCACCGAAATAGGCTTGCTTTACGGTTTGAAGGTTCGAACAAGACAGCATCCCAAATTCGGACATAAAGCGACCAGTCAGGTCGGGATAACGTTGATACGGCACAAGTAGACCGCTGGAAACGTCCCATAGATGCTTGTCGCCAACTCTGCGGTCGGTATTGTTGTCTTCCCCTCCGAAAGGAGATCCCGGCCAGTAGATTATCCATGGCGCAAATTGCTTGACGAGATCAGGGAGAAGACGCTCGTAGATATGTCGAGCAGGGAACGTGGAAGATAGCCATTTTTCTTCAGGCATGGACATATCATGATGCACTTTACAATGATTAATACGCGATCCATTATCCAAGGGCAATCGGAAACTCACAAGCTTCATTGGCAACCTGATAGTCTTCGTTGTTACCACAAAGTAACGCCAATGATGGATGATGTCGCAACCTCTTGATGGCCGCGGAGGCCTCCTTTTTGACGCTTTCTAGGAATGCAGCATCGGCGGGATATTGACCGCATGCAAAGGCAAAGTCTTGCCATACAAGTACTCCACGTTTGTCACACTCCTCATAAAAGGCATCATCCTCATAAATTCCTCCACCCCAAACTCTCAGCATAGTCTGATTGCCTTTGACAACCTTGTCTATCCAGTGCTCATAGCGTTCTGGTGTCATTCGTGGAAGGAAATTGTCGCCGGGTATCCAATTGCTACCTCCCATGAAGGTGGGAATATTATTGACGTTAAAGTAAAATGTACTGCCTTCTGTGAGTGGAGACTGAACCAACTCAATGCGTCGTAAGCCAATCTTCTTTGTTACGGAATGAAGGTCACCATGGCTATTGGTGGCGACAACGGTGACTTCGTATTGAGGCTGTTCTCCCAATGTATGAGGATACCAAAGTACGGGGTCTGAAATCTCGAGTAAGGCGTAGGAAGGGCCTTGTTTTGTAGCTGGGAGCAGGGTTCCATCAGGTGAACGAAATTTCACCATGGTATTGACGCCGTCCTGGTGGCCTTCTAATTCGAAAAATACATCAACTACCGCTGCTTTCAAATCACTCGTAACTTCGCTTCCAATTTGGACGTCTTTGATCTTTGTAGTATACTGCTCAAGGTAAATGGGTTTCCACGGGCCACACGTGACGAGTGATGGACCCCAGTCCCATCCAAAATGATACTGAGCTTTGCGCACGTAGATTCGTTGATAATGGCCATTCCAACACTCCCGGTGTCCTCGTTCTTTGAGAATGGCTTCACCTTTGTTGAACGAGGACTGGAAAGTGATTTGAAGGTTGTTTGTTTCTTTTAGCAATTTTGTGATATCGACACGGTGTGGAATGAACATATTATCTGATCTGGTAGTCATATGAACGATGAGAACTTAAAGAGAAGCTTAGGTATACATACTGAAGGATTTCTTCTCCATTTAACTCGACCGTTGAGAAGGTATCCAGCCCTTCGAATACTAGATCAACATGACTTCCAGAGCTTTGGTCGGTGCCAGGAAAGCTACACTCATAGATCCAATCTTTTGAATGTACCCATTGAACGTCTTTTTCGTTGGTGCCAATGAAAGGATCTGGGATTTTTCCGGCCGCTATCAGGTCGAGATGAATGCTACTTCGTTGAGTGACTGGCTAAATATTGAAAATTTTCACTTTGACTTACTTCGTGGGTATAGTCGTCTCGTGTTGCTCCGTGGAATCTTTCTCTTTCCACGAGAACTTCGAAAGCTTTGTTCTAATGAGCGACATTGTGTTCTAGTCTCTTGCTGCTGGGGAGTTAGAAGTAAGAACATTTCGAAGTGTGAAGAGTTTGCAAATAAATGTCTTCGATCCTACGCGGTAGGACACGCGAGCATTTGGTACGACTGAGTGAGCATTTCCCCACGGGCATCTTTACCCCTCCATCATCTAATTCGGTGCCATCAAGCCCGAAGATGCAAGGCTACGACATAGAGTGGGTCATTTCCGTATGAGGCGGTCGGAGACAGGATTTCGTCGTCTTGGGTGTCTTGGCTGAACAACCATGCCACCGGAGAAGCGAAATGTCCTTCGCACGACTGTGAGGCATCTAGAAAACACATGAAGAGTTCCGCAGTGTGAAGGTATTTCTTTTAAATATGCAAATCTTGAGGGGCGACGGGCATTGTTCTCTGTTGTAGTGAATACGGTTCCTTGTTAGCATATTGAGGTGCCTGATGCATGAGTAATTAGTAAAGTCAGTTTAGCCGTGAGCTCAGCAAGTATTGATTCAAGTGCTGATTATTAGACATTGAATTGTGTCATCCGAAAACTTGGTAGTCCTTGAGATGAGACGTGACCGAAACATGAGTCGTTTAGACCGAAGTGAGTAGTGAGTAGGATGAAGGAGATTCGGAGGCAAGACTGTTGGAGTAGAGTAGTAGAGTAGAGGTTGCCGATTTTGCCAAGACCTGGACCTGGACTGTGCTCAAGCTTTCTCTTCTTATCTCCCCTCAGGGTCCGACATCGCCCATCGTTCGTCGCCTATCGCCCATCACCCATCACCCTTCCATCTTCAACCTCTACAACGCCGGCAATGTCTTCAACATCCGCTCCCAGTGTCTTAATCGTTGGTGCTGGTATATTCGGCATCAGCACCGCCTACCATCTCTCCAAGTCCCACCCAGACCCCTCCCGTATCACTATCCTCGACCGTGCTCCGTTCCCCCCGCACTATGCTGCGTCCACAGACATCAACAAAATTGTGCGCGCCGACTACACATCCCGCTTCTATATGGACCTCGCATATGAAGCCATGGATGCTTGGAAGCATTGGCCAGACTTACAGGATGATAAGGGCGTGCGTTTCTTCCACGAGAGCGGCTGGATTATGCTGGAGCTGAAAGGGGACGATTTCGTGGAGCGGATAAGGCAAAACTTTCGCGAGCGAGGTAGCGATGTCACAAGTGATGCTGTTATCGACGAAAATCTAAGAAAGCAATGGGACGGATTGCTGAAGGAGACGCGTTTTGATAACATGCACTCCGCATACACAAACCCAGAAGCCGGATGGGCCGACGCAGATGCAGCTGTTGAGAAGATGACAAGAGAAGCCGTGGGTCGGGGGGTAAGGTATGAGTGTGCACAAGCTGAGGCCTTAGTTCTAGGAGATGATGGTGTCCGTGGGGTCAAAACAACAGACGGTCGCGTGCTCGAGGCAGACAAGGTATTGCTAACCACAGGTGCATGGACAAGCCAGCTTCTATCCGCCACAGAAGATGCATTGCAGATCAGAGAGGAAGACAGAGTCGAAGCACAGGTCACGGCGGCTGGCGTTTGTGTCGTGCACTATAAGCTCAATGACCGTGAATACGACAGGCTTAAAACAATGCCCGTCTTGGTGTACGGGGACAAGGGTGAAGTCATCCCACCTCCTGCAAAGACTCGCCTTCTGAAGTTCACAAACTCCACATCCGTCACCAATACCATCACAACCCCTTCTGGTCATCGCATCTCCGTCCCCCCAGAGGAAGATCAAACATCCGTCTCTTCGAGGCTGAAAGAAGAGACGTTAAATTCCATGGTCAAGCAAGCAATTCCTCAATATGGAGATCGAGACCCAGAATATTGGCGTATATGCTGGGATGCGATCTCACCTTCGCAAGATCAATTGATCACGAAGCATCCCGATCACCGGCTGCAGAATCTCTACCTCGCGCTTGGGGGTAGTTTCCATAGCTGGAAGTTCTTGCCGACCATCGGTTCGTATATTGTGAATGTTTTGAACGGAGTGAGTAATGGCGAGGAGAAGGACACGAGGTGGGCCTGGAAAGCTGGGGCACCGGAAGGTAGGGGTGCCCATGAAAGGGTGCTTCCCAAGAGAGAGCTGAGAGATGTGGACGGAGCTTCGGTTCTTGGTTGAAATGAAGTAAGTTGTAGGGATAAGGAGAGGGTCTCAGACGATAGCAGTAGTCGCCCACCAGAATGGCGGAGATGTAGCTAGATGGATTACGAAGCCACCGAACGTGGGGGTGAATTGGATTGGGCAGCGAGGTATATAAATTTCCCCGAAGCAGCCCGCAGGTGTGCCGAGGTAGCTACCCCAGACGGTAACTGATGGTGCTCCGTGAGCGGTGATGGGATTACCTAATGGCAGGTCAAACTTCAGTCGGGGCATCGTTAGCCCGCTTTCTAAGGCCCTTCTAAAACGCCAGCCGACGTCTAGGAAGGGCGGCCTGAGTCAGGCGGGATGCTGATAATCGTTTAGCCCCCACCCTTTTTTGGCAGACGTGGTAATGAATCCTTCATCCTTCTCGACAACGGGAACAGGAATGGGAATGGGCTCAACCGACACGGCCGCCGCCCAGCGAGTGATCATGTTGACTTCCACGCTTGC
The DNA here is from genome assembly GCA_000467735.1 of Rhytidhysteron rufulum CBS 306.38. NCBI lineage: Eukaryota > Fungi > Ascomycota > Dothideomycetes > Hysteriales > Hysteriaceae > Rhytidhysteron > Rhytidhysteron rufulum. Next base: position 14,791 of record AJFL01000959.1, on the reverse strand, counting down.
CGACGAACTGCTGCAGAACATCCTCTCCTACCTCGACCCCTTTGACGTGGTCGCCTTTGGCCGGACATGTCGCAGAGCAAACAGCTTCATCCGCCCCTCCAACCAGCTGCTCTGGCGCTCTTCATTCCTGCACGTCTTCGACGACCCGCGACAGGCCTGGGAAAAGTTGCATCCTACGGCCCGGGCCGCTAATCTCTCGCGTGAGGCTGAATGGGACTGGCATCGTGAGATCTCGCAAAGGTACTCCGCCTACAAAATTCTGCGCGACGCCCAGGACGAGTCATTGCATCCCAATCAGGAACAGGTCGTCACCACTTTACTGGACGTCTTCGAGACTGCAGCTTCACCCTCGCATCCCACCACGGCGAGAAATCCCGACGTCCAGTCCCTCAACTTGGACTTCCTAGACGCCGTCTTTCGCTTCCCGCATGCTGAAAACATTGTCCACGACTACAACCATGCCCGACTCCATATGCCTGCAAGAGCAATTGTTCCGCATGGAACGACCCCTGAGTGGGCGAGCCGTCTTCACACCTACTACGGCCTTACCACCCGTGAAGTGAACTGTCTGTGGGCAAGGGTAGCTGTAAGAACCACTGTGTACAGCTGGAACTTCACCGGCGCCAAAGCAGACTACGGCCCATACCATCGAGACGGGACCGGAAGAATTAACTGGGAAGTTGTTGAAGCTTTATCCAGCTGCATGCTTCGATGTCTTCAACCGTATGAGCATTCGCGCTTCGAAGTACCAACTGGTTTCAAGAACCACCTCCCCTTTCTAACACCCTCGTTAACCAAGGACTGGGCCCGCGTTACCGGTACTTGGACTGGTACATATTCCTTTCTGGACTACCGAGAAACCCCCCAAGAGGATGACACAAATATGTCCCTCTGGGAAGCTTTGGGCGCTCTCGTGGAATCTTGTGGGGATATGATGCAGCTTAACCTGCAGCTCGATGACTCGGAATCACTGAGGCACGACTGGCGTTTGCGTACAGATCTTCCCGTTTGCAAAGATTTGCCGATGCTATATTTCTCGGGAGGATCTTCTGCCCAGCGGGGCGGTCGGCCGTTAATTGCAGTTAGGGGTACTGTGTCTCTCACTCCGGACGGTCGATGCGTTCGTTGGCGTTACATCATAAGGTGAGCTAATATTATGCATGTGGGAAACCCCATACCGGAGGCATTTGTCTAACAACATTCAGCTACGCCGGAGCCGATCAATGGCAACTTGAAGGCGTTCAGCCAGGAGGCATCCGATCAGGAGGTGTCTTTGGATTTTGGACGCAATGCGAACACGATGACAACGGCCCCATAGGTGGTTTCTGTTACTTCCCCAGCGAATTGTGTGATCCCATGGGTCCAGCACATTACCCGCACCTCGACCCCGATTTCGATTAAATTAGCTTCCTGGATTCAGAAAGCCCTCAACAGCTCAACCTTGATCGCATCTTAATTCTCTATGTGATATGAGTCTACATGCGAAATCAATATCAAGCCTCATGACCCCCCAGCATCTGAGGCTACCAAAGCAACTTCCATTCCTGTACATTCACTTTTACTTCTTATCCGGCTTGTAATGTCGGTCATTATTTGAGCGTTCCGCCCATCTTCCTAACCTGAGGACCGAAATTCCACAGGATCCATGGTACCGGTATGACGATGGCCGCAGACAATGCGGCAAGAAGGGAATTACCCTTGCCATATCCCAGGTTTTCATACAATACGGGTGCGAATATTGGAAAGACAAAAGCGAAGACGTTTCGAAAGAGCGAGGATGCTGCATTTGCGGAAGCAGTGAAACTGCTAAACGCCTCTACGATATAAGTGTTTGTGCCCTGTACTCCAAATATGTAGCCGCAACCCCATATTGCAACACCAATATCTGGCATGATCCAATGAAGTCGCGCATCGGCAGACCAACCGAACCATAAGAACCCCACTGGAATCAAAAGAGCAGGCGGTACCAACAGAGGAACTCGATATTCCGGTGCAGTTACACCTTGATGCTTTTCTGTGAGATATCTCCATATCCAATCGGTAAAAGGCCCTCCAACCACAGTTGCCACAACGTATCCAGTGACGATTGCAATGTAATGAACTGCGCTGATCGAGAGAGATTGGTCATATCTCTGGGTCCAGAGATCAGAGAAACTGGAGAGAACGAGATAGACAAGTCCAAACGTCCATGCCTGGTATAGGGACATAATCTGAATGGTGGGGTTTGTCAATAACATTCGATAAGGTCGAACTAGAGCTACTTTGACTCGGTCTCGGAAGGTTGGACTTTCAATCTGCGCTGCTGTGTGATACGCTCTTCCTGTTTTCTTTCGCAGCTTTGCTGCCTTTTTTGCCAAAATGGTCGGTTCGTATGTCTCTGGTCGCATGAATAGAGACACGAAAACAACAACAGCATCGAAAATCGAGAGAGTCCAGAACAGCCATGGCCAATCCGCTTTCTCGGTGATGATACCACCTAATATTGGGCCTAAAGCCGGACCAAGTAGCGGGATTACCGAACGAATGGCGTTTCCTTTCCCTCGTTCCTCAGCTCTCCAGCAATCAGCCATGATTGGCACAGATACCTGTATAGCAATTGATCAATAACCAAACGTTCTCCACCGAAATTAACATTTATGGGCCAGAATTTACTTACAGCGAACTCTGTACTAGCCCCTATCCCGCTCAAAAATCTTCCAGCATACATAACCCCTCTTGTTTTGGCGAACCCACATACCGCATTGAAGACGATATACCAAACACTGCCTCCCAACCAGACCCACTTGCGACCCCAGATCTCGGAGCATGGACCTAGGACCATTGGGCCAAAGGAGAAGGCAAGCATGTAAATCGATAGGGCCACGGAAGCCGAGCTTTTCGAGATGTCGAGGTCTTTACTTATTGCTCCTAATGCCGGAGCCAGCATGGCCCCAGACATCAAGGTAACTAGGCCGCCGAGGGAGACGATGATGGTGATGAACCATTTTCGCCATTGTGGCCAGTTTTTGGGGTTCGCAGGATCGGAGGGACCATCCCAGGTTACCTGTAGAGATGTCAGGAGTGTTTGATGGTGTTTGGTATAGAGCTTGCTTTACTAGTTCGGAATCACTGCTTGTTGGGAGCTCTGTGGCTTCCTCTGGGCGATTCTCCAGACCTTTTTCTAAGGATGACAGGTCCCCTTCTTTCTTGTCTATGGAATCAGCCATGTTGAGGCAGAAGAGAAATGATCGAACTATAGGATTGTCAATTGAGGGAGTAGTGCTGTGTAACAGAGAAGGTTGCTTATATTTATCTAATCCGATGATCTGCATGCTCAGAGGCTGCCGTCTACATTTCTCCGAGCCCATGAATCCTTCCCCGAGCCCCTACGTACATTCATCACGGTCAGGATGAAGGATATGCATTTTCTCCGACCCTCTCGAATATATCCGAGCCGTGCTTGCCTAATGGATGCTAGCGTCATTTGGGCTCGGAGAATCGCATATATCTCCACTACGCCCTCGTCCTACCAGCGTCCTACCCCACGATGCTTTCTCCGTCTCTGTTTCCATCTAATCAATCTAATCAATCACCTCCCCCATTGGTCTAGCTGCAATCATTGTCCTCTCCTCTCCTTCTGGTGATAGCTGGTGCCATGTCCGGTGATATCCAAGATGCTTTGGAAGCTTCGGAATCAGCCTCTCAACCCACAAAATCTGCCGTCGAGAGTCTGCACACCGCTACACCACGCAAAAGGAAACGCAGAGCCGTTCTGTCCTGCAACGACTGCCGCCGCCGGAAATTAAAATGTGATCGAGAATTGCCCTGTACACGCTGTCTCCGAGGGGGCATCGCTAGTTCTTGCGCTTATGACGATGAGCCTACTACCGTCGTGCGAAGCTACACTGCATCCACAAACCCTACTACCCAGACAAAGGCCATCCACCAATCAAACCGGACGGGTGACGATGAATCCATCGTAGCAAGCCATCGGCCAAATCTCGTGGCAATTGATGAATATCGCCGGATCAGTCAGGGTCTCTCTGAGCTGGAGAAGAAGCTGGAAAGCCGTTACAAAACATCCGACATTCTACAAAGCGATTTAGCGGAGAAGGTGCCTCTCGCACAAAAGAGCGTTTTCCACGGCAGCGAGATATTGCGTGGAAACGGCTATCAAACACAGTATTACGGCCCAAGCTGTCCGCTAAGCTTGTTAGGACAAGTATGCAATGCTATGTTTTGCTTTGCTCGGCCCATTGCCGCTTACCAGATGGTAGTTTCCTGAGCTTCGATTCTACATGAAGGACGTCTACCCGAATTCTCCTCTCTCTCGGCTTCAAAATGATATCAACGTCCTCGACAAGAAGAACCCTAAACGAATTATAGTTACATCTGATTGTGACATTCGAGACTTTCTGCCGAGCTATGAGGAGGTAAATCCACTAGTGGAAGCCTACTTCAACACATTCGAAATAACCTATTCCCTCTTTCACAAGCCATCATTCTGGACTTCCTACCGAAAATTTTGGTGTGATAGACCGAATTTTGACGAAGGTTTCACTGCAATTCTATTGGCTATAATCGCCACTGTAGTATGTGTGTTCCCCACTCAGCCACAGCAATTTCATGGCAGCAACCCTGTGAACCGTGCCAAAGCAATACGATGGATTCGAGCGTGTGAAGCTTGGTTGCAACGGCAGAGTAATAAGCATCGGACTTTGGCTGCGCTTCAAATTCGCTGTCTGCGGCTTATTGCACTCTCAACGAGCTGCCTGAAGACGAAGGAGTACTACGGGGAGGTTCAAACGCATTTTGCGTATATGAAAGCTGCCGGCCTGCACCGTGACCCCGATATGCTCGGTTCTCGATGTACACTCCTGGAAGCAGAAATGAGGCGGAGGATATGGGCAACTACTATGGAGCTTGAGTTGCAATCTTCTATCGATCGGGGAACGCCACCCACCCTTTTCTGTCTTCAATACGACTGTCATGCCCCGCGAAATATCAATGATTCCGATATCAGTGACGGATCGAATGTCCCTCCATCGCGTCACGTCGACGAATTCACGGATAACTCATATTTACATCTTTCTTCCCGAACTATTCAACTAAGAGCAAGGCTCTGTGCTGAAGCAAATAATCTCCATCACCCATCTAACGCTTTTGAAACATTTCAATTGGAGCAAGAAGTGCATCAAGCTTTAGAAGATATTCCAAAATGGTCAGGTCCACGAAGCTTCCAAGCCAAAACTCTTCTTGATCTTCAACTACGCCAGTTCCTCGCAATACTCCATGGCCCAAGTCCACAGCGACCTCCCCAGGATACCCTACACCGGTACTCCAATTTCACATGCCTGGACATATCAGTACAGCTGATTAATACGCATTTTGAAGTGATGAAATCGGAGAATTACGCGCTGTGTCTCACACGCTCCGATTATTTCCGTGCCGCGATTTGCATCTGCCGAATAGCGTTTCAGGCTGCTCAGAACCCAAGTACGTTATCTCCACACCATCAACTGGCATCTTCAAACCCATAACCAGCTAACTCCCATAGATGACCTTATCTACCAAACGAGCAAAGCAATCTTTGAACCCACCATAGATAAAGCCCTTCAAATCCTCGAAGAACGATCTATGCGTCCCGGTCGTGGATTCCACCAACATTGGTATATAAGCGCTGCGTTGAATCTCGTTAGATCGAAGTTTAATCCTGAGAGAGTAGTACCGCTAAGGCAGCAAGCTACAGATAAGATATCGAAGGTTTATCACAAGGTGCTCGCGTTGCAACAGGAAAGTCCTATAGTGGGAACCGAGGTGAGCATAGCTTTATATGGATTAGTTTGGTGATGATACGGATTTATTCTGATTACATTATAGGACACTAGTAATAGTACTAATGTGCAGGGTAGCGTGTGGAGTGTAGCTGGTGACCCCTCGGTCCCTTTTGCGCAAGATGATGAAACTGCATTCGGAGAATTTGGGTTGGCGGCCGCAGGGGACTGGACACTGGATGATTTTTGGTCATTTCAACTATGATGTCTCCTGCACTGCTATTCATTAGGGTCGCGGTCATGGGCTATGGATTAGGCACGCCGTAGATGAGGAATTGTCAACGTACGGTTTGTACCTCATTAATGCAAGCAACTACCCGGTAATTTACTCGTTGCAGAGCTCCGAAATGCTGGAGCTATCGCAGTGTTCCGGGGCTCTGGTTTTGTGTGGAGCGGGAGGACAAAGAACCTTGGAAAGAGGTGCTGAAGAAGGAATGAGACAGCTGTCCTCGCCTCATACCTAAGGTAGGTCTTTACAATCTCCCGGGGTCGTCATTACGATTTAGATTTGTTTAATATTTGCAATCAACCAAGTTCTACATCTTTTTCCTAAGCCAATTTTCTTTTTCTGCTTCATTATTGTTGTGTATTACTGTTTTCCGCATTTGTTCTAGTATCGGCAACTTGCATTGTGTACCAACACTTTTGTATAGAGCAAATGGGACGATCCTTTACTTTTGCAGGGATTGTGGAATGGTGTATCGTACATACACTATCACGACGCACAACGCGGTGAATGTCGCCCACGCGATTTCCCGGGGTCAACGTTATTCCGAATTAATGACGGCATCGCCTCTTGTCTCTTTCAGTGAGTTCCTTCCCATTGCAACTTACAAAAATCCCAAACAAATCCAACCTCACTCAAACAACCCCATCACCCCCCAGCGCAATCCAAATGTCCGTCTGGGACGGTGTCACCATGGATTCCGTTTCCAACCCTCGCCTACGACTGGAAGGCAAAAGATTGTACACTGCCGTATATCTTAACCCGCTCTCTCTTCTCCTCCTCCAACCCGACGAACTCCGACCATGGTCACCAAACGGCCGTCTTCTCACTCTCATCCGCACAACCCGCGCCTGGGAAGATTTTGAACGCGCTCAAAGCCCTGGTCTCTACAAACGCATAGCTTCCGAACTAGGCGGAACTGCCACAGCCACGAAAGTGCGCGAACTTGTCACTATAGCTCGGAAAACCGTCCAAGTCAACACACCCGTCTTCAACGCGCTCAAAGAGGTCAAGAACGCAGCCAGAGGGGTACGCTTCTTTGCTGTGGCGGATATCTCGATATCGGATTGGGTGGCATTGAGGCTACGAGAGGATATGAAAGAGTTATGGTCCATATTTGACGACATCTTCTTTTCTTGCGATGCGGGGATGCGGACAGGAGATTGGAGATTTTTGAGACAGGTGCTTGAGAAGACGGGGGTGCGGGCTGAAGACGCATTCCTCCTTGAGTCCAGGCAGAAGAGCGGGAATGTGCTGTATGCTAACACAATTGGGGTAAAGGGTTATGCATACAGTGATCCGAACGAAGGCATTCTAGTCCTCAAGGATAACTTCTGTGGCGACGCTGCTCGGCGCGGGATGGAATTTCTTCGACGCAACGTTAGGATCGAGCACTCCGTGAGTCGCGCAGGCATGCTGATTCACGACCACCTCTCGCAACTCCTCATCCTCCAAGTCCTTAAGCAAGATAACCTAGTGGTTCTAGACCAGAATTGTGGCAGCGAACCTTGGTCGTTCTTCCGACTTGACGAGCAGTGCCCGCACGACCGACACTTCAAAGACATTGAAACGACCGCCCTCGCTGTGCTGAACTATTTCCCGGCTTTAGACGGTGCTAGTTATCTCATGGATCTAATAGCAGGGAGCGTCAATTCTCAGGGTGTCGTTCAAATGAGCTTCATCGACCAAGGTGACACGGACACTGACCCCGTTGTCTGCGTGAATGTCCTGCGCCTCTTCTACTCCCATCACCGCAACAAGGAAGTTCGTAAGACACTAGATTGGGTCAAACAGATGCTTCGGAATTATGGCTACATGAATCCAGCTTCCCGTTACCCAGCCCCCGAGTTCTTCCTCTACGCACTTACATGTCTTGTCACGGAAAATCCGGACGCCGAAGATCTAAAAGAAATTCACGAATTACTGAAACAGCATGTTACTGAATGGCAAGGACGATCAAGTGAAGCACTTAGTCTTGCTTTGCACCTCATATGTCTCAAAGAACTGGAGCTCGATGACTACAACGATGAGGTGAAAAATAGACTCAAGAAGACCCAATCTCTGGATGACGGATGGGCATCCCCTTTTATCGTTAGCTATGGGCGCCCACAAATTCTCTTCCGCAACCGACTCGTAACTACCGCGTTTGCTGTGAAAGCTCTCGAAGACCCTGAAGAAACATCCGAAACCATAAACGAAGCCCCAGACCTTCATAATGAGTTCTCTGAGCAATCTGAGCAAACTAAAGGATGGAAAAAGATCCGCACAAGCGTTGTTGACTTACTTCTCTTGCTTGAGGCCTTCCTCATCGCCGTATTAACCGAAATCCTATACTATGTCGGAAGTGGCGTGAAACACTTCGTATTGGCCAAACATGCGGCTGTGATCGATACCAAAGATGCTATTCACAACCAATACATGGTCACAACCGCGCCGGTGAAAGGTAACCAATATTCTATCTTGAATCTCTTCAAAGCCATCCCTCTGTCATTCTTGCTAATGCCTTCCAGCAAAAATCAACCAGGTACGCACTTCGGCTTCGCAAACAGCAAGTAAAACGAAACAGGTCCTCGACAAGAATGTTTCAACGCCTTTCAAGAACTCGGTCGCGAGTGTCGAGAGACTTGGCAGCAGCATATTTTCTGGTCGGGGCAAAGCAGCGACGCCCGAGGGTTCGCAGGATAATAGTGGAAATGAGAGTGAGGAACGTGAGGAACGGCGTCCCGAGATGGAGCAAGTGGAGATGGAGATAGCTAGGACTTATGAGGAGATGGATGTGAGTCTCCTTTGACTACGTGAGAGTAGCCGATACTACTGTGATGTAAAATTAGTATTTGCTAAAGGAAGGATTTGAAGGGTTGAACTCTAGATGATGGAATTATAGTCAAGAAGGTTTAACCATCCTATGATGATGATCCCTTTGACTCTTTTTCTCTATGTGTCTTATAAAACCTTGTGTGCTACCCGAACATGTTTCTAGTTCAGAGTTTGTGAGGTGAAAGAGAGCTCTCTCTGTCGGAGACCTAAGAGACGGATTATGTAATCGAGGTACGTGCCTATATGTGGTTAGTGCAAGATTCATGCAGGTGGTCTCCCAGGAGTTAACCTCCGAACCCGATGCATCTCAGTAGGACCAACACACCTCACGGACACATCATCCATCATTCAGCCGACTGCTCTATCATGGCTGCTTCCAAGAGCTCATTTCGCTTTTCGAAACAATCAACTGTAGCATCCTGAGGCATACATACACCATCATGCAGCCTACCTAGGTACCGGTCTCCAGCTTAGGACCCCGGGAATGCAAAAGTCCAGTCAACAATATCCCGCATGGAAAGGCATTTAAAGAACCTCGCCTTACCTTTCGGATCGTCGAATGATTATCGTACACCTATACGCTCAAACCTGCATCGAGGCCCGATGGCTGAATTCCCCCATGTCTGCTCTGCTGCCCAAGGCTGACACCAGCCGAATCGCATTTCGTTTCCATCATGAAGCTTGCTTCTCCTCTGACGATCGAGATGGGGTATATCTATGACGAGTGAGCCATCCCCCTCTTCATCAATATAGATGGCATGGAAACAGTTGCCTCGGAGAATTCCACGTTGCAAAATGAAGGACGACCTCATCCCGCGCATCCCCCGCGGGATGGAGAAGCAACACAGCCCGTGTCAGGCCAAGCCACCTTGAGCATCGGACTCTGAATGCGGATCTCACTAACAAATCAAATGAGCCGAAAAAGACATCGTGACCAGCTTCATCCTTCGGTGTTGAAATCCGGTGTTTATCGCTTGTTACGTGTGTGTACCCCGTTGCCTGGTCGTCGCCCTCCTAGCTCGCTCACCGGGCGTCCTGTTGCCTGTCATATCACCAACTCACCTCCCCGCTGATTTTCAGCTACTGATCCTGACATATTCACCCCATGGACGTTTCGTTCATAACGCTATCACCTGATTTACTTTTCATTTTCTAGTTCCTAACATCTACGCTACTTGTCGGGATCTCTTCTTGAAGACTACCAGCAATCTTAGATGAGGTCTTCCTAAATGGTGACTTGGTTATAGCGTCTGAGGTTACTAGAAGTAAGTATCTGTCTTAAATAATGCTATTGCTGATGATCTTATTAATCATAGAGACTAGTACCCTCGAGAGATTATCTCGTGAACCTCCATATCCCCTTCGTAGAAGTAAGTATTGCGTCATAAATACTGATGACGATATATACCTAGAAGGCTTCCAATCCTTGCGCCAGACAATGTATATGCATGTGGCATGAAAACTTTAGAAGCTAACTCTTGTAGTAGTTCTGTCTCAGCTGGAAGGATCATAGCAAAATATGCAATTGCAAGCAGAACCATTCCATGCATGATATTCTACTGATAGCTCAATATGCATTCAAGGACATCTCACGGTACACAATTTCTGCGGCGAGGCCCATGCAAAGCAGAAGACCGCAATAAGCCCTGGGCTGGTCTGACTTTCGACCCACCCCTTGGGTCTGATCGTCTCTACGAGAAATTGAAGGAATCCTTTCCGACTTATGAGACATGTGATCAACGGTTATTAAAAGCTCTTATCGAGTTTTTGACGGATGAGCTTGAGCATATGCAAAGTGATCAAGGGAGGGTAGGTGGTCGTGGTCTCTCTTCTACGCCTTTAGGAGAGACAGCAACGAACTCACCCTCGATCACTACAGACGGCGAAGGTTCTGTAACATCTCCTCAAAATATTTCTCTCTTAGGTCAGAACAACACGGCTCCTTCAAAGGCCTCAACAAATCCCGTATCTCATCCCATCCTCGAGGCAGAACTCGTGTCCTCTACGACGAATAATGGCCAAGTGTCGGTTTGGAATGCATCGGATGGTAATCCAGTGAAACAAAGGAAACGACGAGTAATGAGTGTGAAGGAACGCCAGGAATACAAGCAAAAACGAAGGCAGGGTGCGTGTGAGGAGTGCAGGAAGAATAAATGCAAAGTATTTACATCTCCTCACGCAACTCATCCAAAGCTGATGAAAACAGTGCACACATACACTCGATAGAACGGAAAACAATTTCCAAGCAGCTCAAGAAGGAGGATTAGCTCACCGGAAAAGGTATCTCAGCCACCCAAAGCCTTCTTCACCATACTCACACCCGTAGGAAACTCGGAGACGAGATTGATAGAGACCAAAGATCTCCAGATGAGTCGAACAAACTCACTTCTCGCCCTACAACACAGCGAACAAACTCAAATGGACCCTCTTCTCAACCGTATCCAAACAATTATAAAGATTCCTTGGATAATCGACCAATGCTGCTTGGAGCCGAGCAAAAGTCGAGTTGGGAATATGAGCGCATGAGCATGGACAAGGAAGAAGACAAGGAAAAGTATGTTGCCACCACTCTTTTGCACCAAAATGAGCTTCATACACCCATTGGGCCATCGAATCAACCAATGCCGGATTACATGGCCATTGATCAACCTACACCCGGAGGTCCCATACATCCGTATCCAGTAGGATATCTAAATACCCATCAGGATCAGACATCATCCGGCAATTTTCATTTCTCTAGGGACTCTACTAGAGAAGATTTCTTTGACTCTTATTTGTCCCAAGGACCTTCTGAACCAATGGATTCCAATCCTCTCGGAAATACTTTCACCACCCATAATTGGCAACCTGATAGTCCCTCTATCGCCATGGCCGAATCAGCGTGGGACACGCATAACACTTGACACTCCAGACAAGACCCTAGTCAAGTATCTTATTCTTGGTGTAACTTTAGGCTGCCATTATCCTTTGCGATGCTCATATTGCGCCACTAGTACCAGGATCTTCCTACGGATTTTCAAAACTTCCTTGGATTTTCGTCAGCCTAGGCTTTATTATGGATACAAGGGTGTCGAGTCCAGCGCTCAATGCAACGACAAAACAGCACACTATTTTGGATTGGATTACAGATTTCGGGCTAAATATTATTGGATGCTACCCCCACTCCGGGAAATATGGCCATTGCATTTTCGTGTCGGACTGCCATATTCCATCATAGGAGCCTGGAAATTTCCTCTTTAATTTCATTTAATATGTGGTAATTATGACAGTTCCTTGAGTATTTGGAGTTAGGTTTTCTTTGTATCGGTGTTTTCGGACAAGGTTTGCTCTTGGACCGTTCACGATGTTCATTTCATTTTACTTCATGTACAAGGGTATTTTTCACTATTGTGGTTAATATGTTTTCCAGATACCCTTTTTCTCCTTAGCCAGATATATTCGAGGGATTACCGACGTTTCCATATCCTTGATAGGGCACGGCAGATATATCATCGGTTCCTTCCATGGACCACCAAAAAGAATCGAATATACATATTTTGAGACCGCTAAGTTCCTACCAGTTTGAAGACCTGATCGGGTCATCTTTAGCTTTGCCTTCCGTTCACTGATTATCGATCATAAAACCATAGGTTTGGAAACACACGTTTCATTCTATATCACGCCAGAAGGAACTCACCACTTCTGCACTTTCGTTTTCTCACAAACCCACGCCCGTTTATTCCCACTCTGACGGATATCCGCCTCCCCGGAGCATCCAAGGCCGCGATATTACACACCATCTTCTATGGGCTCATATCTTCCACATCTTCCACATGTTTTCAGAATCAGAAGCTAACTTAATCTACTCATTAGAACTCCTTCGTCAACTCCTCCATCGATCAAATTGCCTAAAGTGGAAACTTCTAGTCCACCATATACGTACGCTGGTAATACGGCATCGTCGCCTAATCATACGACACCTGGGGCTTTTATGGCTTAGGATTGCGCATATACGTTTTCTATATATTTTCTTTTGCGTCTGTGGGTTTTTCATTTTGAAGAAGGGATGTGTGTGTAGCTGTTAAAAGTCCTGGGGATTTTGTGACGTAAATTGGATGGTTTAGAGTCTGGATGATGATATGATGATTTTCCTTTTATCACTTTGAAACTTTGCGCAAATGTGTGATTCGATCAATTATGTCATTTCCGAATATTTTTTCTCTTCTACATACACATTATCCTAAGATTTTGCATTATCTCAGTATTACTACTTTATACTCATCAACTTCGTGCATTATACACAACCTTCCCCTGATTACCACTAATCCATCCATCCCCTCAAAAGCGAATTTCTTCAGCTAGGAGAATCTAAGCAATGGCGGTGGAAGCCTCAACGTGGGCCTCGGCGGAGGAGGAACGGCCTGCGGCACCGTATTTATAATCGAGAGCCTCGGATTCACCGGAGACGGTGGTGATGGTACCGTCGAGGTCGATGGTTTGAGTTACTTTGATAGCTATTTTGGATTAGCAATTTCCAAGGAAGTCAAGGGACGCAAGGAAAACTTACTCTCGCCATCATTATACCCAAAGCTGTAGCTGAAGCCCTCGGTACAGGTATCAACGTCCTGGGAGTGGTCTTGTGGGAGGTACTTGTATGTGCAGGTGGAAGTGGAGGTGATGTTTCCGTTGGTGTAGACGGCGGTTAGCTCGCGGCCATTGTAGCCGTTGGCGGCCCAGGATTTGCTGAGGGTGATGTCCCAGGCGCCGAGTTGGGAGGCGGCGGAGGCGAGGGAGGCGAGGGCGGAGGCGAGGATGAAGGCGCGCATTTTGGTTTGTTGGGTGGGTTTGGTTTGGTTTGGGTGGTGGTTGGTAGTTGGGTGAGTAAGTGTCTGAGAATGTAGTGTGTTGAGTTGATGGGAAGAGGAAAGAGAAGGGGGGGGTTAACGAGTGTGTTTATATTCAAGTTGAATACGAGGATGCGACGTCATGGATTAGGATGGAGGTTGATGCTTTGAAAGGGTCGAGTTAGCTAACCTATCGTACGAACCAACCTAAGACCGTTTAACGTTGTTTGCGATGGGTTGGTTAAGTGGGGTGTGGGAGGTGTTTCCCTGTTCAGCATCTTAACGCCGTTGAAGGTTGTATTGATTTATTTTGTGTGCTAAAAATAATGGGATCCGGGGGTCCGTTCCTGGAAGGGATCGCCCTTGTTTCGTTCGTATTAGGTTTTTAAGTTGTGCCGGTTGTGCCGGGGGTTGATGCTAGCTCGCTGCTACCTAGGTACATGTGGAATAGCTGTGTCGTATAAGATGCACATAGAAGATGATATAATGTGTGTTTTCGGTCAATGGAAAGTTTAGTCGAGGGTTTCACCTTCTATTCACCTCTTTTGCTCCTTCCCGGCGATATCTCAGTAGTGCTGTCTCAGATGTTATGTAGATTAGGGTGGTGGCGGAGGCGGATCTTTACGAGATGCGGGTCTGTCTATGGCTTAATGCTATGCTTAACGGGGATTTATAACCGACGCGGAAGATTCTAGGGACGGGCTGATGATTTGGCGGGGGATTTGATGATCGGGGGAGTGTTCGTGCGTTGTGGATTGGACTGGTCCAGATGACTAGATGGCTAGGTAGATGGATGGATACCATGTAATGTATTGTACGCATTGTACAACATACTCGTAGATTGAAAAGTCCGGTGGGATGAATGCGGTGGGAATACGAGGCTGAGGGATGTTGTGTTGTCATTATTGAAGAACTATTACGGATAATAAGGCCGGGGGTGCAAGCGGCACTTGGCTCCTTTTACTTGCTGTGGTTCTCCTTTTGTATAGAGGGGCAATATTGTTGCGATCTTTTGGATTTTCATCCTTGTCTATCGAATGCTTTGGATGTAACGATAGATGAACAAGGGGTTGGTCGATTATTAGCCCAGCATAGATAGGGTGATGGGTACA
>AJFL01000958.1:0-16767 GCA_000467735.1 Rhytidhysteron rufulum CBS 306.38 | reverse complement strand
TGCCCGGATACTTTTGAAAGGCACCTCTGTTTGGAGTAACTACAATATGGATGGAGTGAAAGAAACATGTTGGAGGTGAACCGTGCTCAGGAACGCGGGCTGGGCTGACTGGACTGGGCGGAAAAGGGTCCGCTGCACGGAGAAATGGTTGATCCTAGCATCTTTTTTTCTTTCACTCGTCTTGTCAAGCAAGAGCTTTGTTTGTCGAGCTGTTCGACGATTATTCTTGATCCTTCTCTCCGTTTGCGTGTCTGCCTTTATTTATTGTTCATGCAACGCAGCAATTCCACCCTTCTAAGGCGGTGCATCCTCCACCGTCCGCCTCCAACACAGATTCTTCGCACTGCTGCTCGACCATTCACTTCGCTCACCGCAACAACACCGCATCATCTCTGCTCTACGTCTAGTCGCTCACGGGCCACCTTCGATCTACAACCCCTCCGACCCTCCCTCTCTCACCTCCGACCCCAATCAATTCTCACCCCCAACATGGCAGACTCGACCGCCCTCTACAGTACAGAAACGCTACGCGAGGCGGATGCGAAGACGTTCAGGAGTTTGGACAATACTCTGGACGAGTCGCTGTTGAAGGCATTGGATAATCTAGGCTTTGAGTAAGGGACCTTGCAACTTGACGACGGCCATGGCATCAAATCCACCAATTCAACGCCGGACTTCGGCCCAAAACGCTTGAACGTGCTCGATAGATCCACAGGCCATCGCATTCAGCTGCCACCTTCTCGTTGCCCACACCTCGTATCCCCAAAGCAACCTACCTTCCGCCCTACTATCTACTCACCATCATGCCGCTGCACCTGAAACCATGGCCTCGATGGGACGCACTGGCTAATTCCTTTCAGATTCATGACTCCTGTCCAAGAAAAAGTGTTGACCGAGCTGCCTTCACTATCGAGCGACTGTCTAGTTCAGGCCAAGACCGGCACCGGAAAGACGATTGCCTTCTTGCTTCCCGCCATTCAGAACCTCCTCAACAGTAAACCTCGTCGCCAAGGTCAAGTTGCCATTCTCATCGTCTGTCCCACTCGAGAGCTCGTTCTGCAGACTGCAAAAGAATGTGACCAGCTCACTGCTTGCTTGGAGAAGCCTCCACAATGCCATACTGCATTTGGAGGTACCGGCCGTGCCTCCTACTTGATCAAGTTCCTTAATGAAGACCCTGCCATTTTAATTGCGACCCCAGGACGTTTAAATGATATGCTTAGTGAAAAGAAGGTACAGTCCAAGTTTGAGGATTTGCGGACCCTGGTTCTGGACGAGGCCGATCGCATGTTGGACCAAGGCTTTCTCCCCGATGTCAAGAAAATGCTAAATAAACTTCCACCCAAGAGTGCTGGATGGCAAGGCATGTGTTTTTCCGCTACCATTCCTGCCGGAGTGACCGATGTCATCAAATGCGTCACATCCCCTACGTACACGCACCTCTCGACAATCGATAAGAACGAGGTGCCAACAGTAGACAAAGTGCCTCAATTTGCACTCATTGTCCCAAATATCAAACAGACCTTTGCAGCCTTGTATGAACTCATCAAAAATGAGTGAGTCAATTCTCTCTTACGTGAATTTCCCTTGACTAACTTTGACAGACGGGAATTGCATGAATCGGATGACTTCAAGGTTATCATTTTCGGCACTACCGCCAATGGCGCTGCTCTTCTCTATGCTCTTTTCACACGACTTTTCCCAGACATGAAGGTTTTCCAGTTACATTCTCGTCTTTCCCAAAATGTCCGAACACAAACGACTGCCGACTTCAAGCAAGCTACCAGTGGTCTCATGTTCGCATCTGATGTTATTGGACGTGGCATTGATTTCCCCAATGTCAATCTCGTCATTCAGTTCGGCCTTCCTATGTCGGTGGATCAGTATGTGCATCGCGTGGGACGGACGGCTAGAGCTGGAAAAACAGGCCGAGCTGTCCTGGTGCTTTACCGGAACGAAGCCTTCTTCCCTCAAATCAACAAAAAACTTCCCATCAAGAAATACTTTGACAGCATTACGCCCAAAGCCGACGCATCCTTGGAAACAGTTGCAACAGCTTTCGAATCTGTGGACGAAGTCACTAAAAGCCGTGCTTATCAGGCCTTTCTAGGCTTCAACAAAGCATTCATGAAGCAACTACAGCTCGAAAAGACAGGCTTGGTAAGACATGCCAACGAATATGCCGTAGCCATGGGTTGTCCTGAACCACCAACGATCGAGCATAAGACTGTTATTAAGATGGGTCTTCGGTTTGCAGAAGGTCTTCGAGTGACAAAAGGAGCTGGTCATGTCCAGCGTCAGGTCCCACGTCACCAGGGAGTCGAGGAGAGTCAACGCAAGTCGATATGGCACTTGGAACCGACGGGGTAGGGATATTCTTTTGCTTTTGGTGGATTTTTAATGTAGCTAACCTAGGGACTTCATGATTTCATTATGGAATTGATACCCGAATATGTATATAGGTATAGGAGGGGATTAAATGGTATAGAATTAGGCGTTCCGAAGGCTGCGACTTTACTCTTAAATATTCCAATGGGTCATCCCAGGCTTAATTGTGATTCTCGCAAAGTACCTGATACGCTGCCCACCGCGGAATTTAACTCGACACCTACCTAAATCAAACCCACATCTACACCTCAATCTTCCTAACCCTCCCAGTCTCAACCTCATAGACCCACCCACTAACACCCACCCCCAACTCAACCTTCCTACTCCTCAGCCACTCGACATCCCTCCTAACCTCTTCCTCTAGATCCTTGAAAGTCGCAAACTCAATCCCCTCAACCTCTTTCGTAGCCTCGGAGCCTTTATTCTTCGCAACCAAGTCCCTGGCCGTGTCATCGTCGAAAGTCAACATGCCGCAGCCGGTATGCTTGATGATCAGGACGTCGGTGGTGCCGAGGAGTTGTTGGGAGATGACGAGGGAGCGTAGGGCGTGGCGGACGGAACCGCCGGCGTTGCGGATGATGTGGGCGGTTCCCAGGGGAATTGAGAAGGCTTGGGCTGGGTCGAGGCGAGCGTCCATGCAGGTGACTTTTTTGGGGGTGTTGGTGGTTAGGATGTCATGGGTAGGAAGTATGGAAATACTGTAGCTCACCAACGGCGTATTTCCCGGATGGGGGTAATGGTAAATCGCCCTGCGTAAAACTTTCTGCATATTTCTTGTTTCCTTCGACGAGGTTCTTTTCTAATCGTTCGGTCATGTTTGTTTGTTTGTTTGGTTTTTCTGACCTCTCGTTGTTAGTCTTAGCATTGAAGTATCCGAATTAGGAAATCCACGAACCGGAATATATATGAATGGTAACTTAGATAATTGGATATCTGGATATGAAAGTAGGGAGTCGTGAATATTGTTTGATAGTCATATAGATAGATTCATATACCCCTCTATTTCCTTTCCTTCCCTTGGCTTCATTGCTTTTGTTCATTTACCCCTCTGCCGCAATCGCCAACACGGGGCGGCATGGCGCAATCGGATTATTAACAGTCTAATTGCATGCTCAATTCATTCGATCAATGTGACTTGGGATTCTCCATTTTGATGTATTTTCTATATATGAACGGTTCATATTCCTTCCGATGATGACGCCAGCAATATGATGAACTACACCATACAAGTAGAATATGAGACGGCTTGATCACTGATCAATGATGCCGGAGCGATGCCGGGACGGTTCAAGGAATTGGATATTTGTAGTTTGGGGACAATTCGATTACTGAAATGATGGGAATGGAAGGCCGATACGTTGGATTATGTGTTCGAGGATAGCGAGGACTTTTTCGTCTTCGAAGCGTCGACCAACGAGTTGTAATGATACTGGTAGACCATGGAATTCCTCTGGGTCGTCTACGTGAAATGAGCATAGAAATTGAACAGGTAAATGCACAAGATTACTTACATAGCTTCAGATTATCCTTATCCGCTCCACTTAGAGGTTTTGTCTTAGGGTCTAGTTTGTCTATCTCTTTATCCACTTTCGTGACTGGAAACACAGCGGCTGGGTAGTCGAGTAGATTCCACGTACTCGTATAACTCCAGTACTTCGCAGTGTCGAATTTAGGAGCTACACCAGGTCCTACGGGACATAATATGACATCCACCGCATCCAAAGGTTCTCCGGTTCCCTCATCGAATCTCGTAGCAGTCTCATTCCAGATCTTCGCGTACTCTTTCATGTACGTTTCTCGCTCTTCAAGCCAATACGTCACCTCCCCTACACTAAGCTTTTTAACGCATGGATTTTCCTTCAAAATCCATTTCGTGAGCGGGCGCCAGGGTTCGCCCGCTTCATCAATGACGTTAGAATCTTCCTCCCCGCCGTCAATGTAGTATAAACTCGATATAATCGCCCACGCTTCATCATGAAGATGAGGTTTCCAATCCACGACTTCTACACCCCAGTCTTTCAATCTATCGGCTACAAGTCGCATTGCTCGTGTGATAGGTGGATGTGGTCGAACAACCTCATCATGCCACATAACCGCAACCTTCAACCTTGCTCCTTGCTCAATCTTCACATCCCTCCACGGCATAGGCACAAGCGCCGGTTCCTCAATCCAAGGCTTCGAATCAATAATCGTCTTAAGGAAAAGCTTCAAGCCCTCCACACTCGTACTCAGCGGACCTAAAACCGTATTCACAGTATCAGCCCCCGCACTAATATACCCCCACCCATCCGTCGGCACCCTAAACGCCGTAGGCTTGAAACCAAAAACCCCACAATTAGCAGCCGGGCTCCTAATACTGCCCCCAACATCACTCCCAATACCTAAACAACTCCCTCTTAGCGCTATCAACGCGCCTTCGCCCCCAGACGACCCCCCAGAGGATACACTGCTGTTGTACGGATTCACGGTTATGCCGTATAGATTGCTGGAACATTCTAAATGCATCATGCTCTGCGGTTCGGTGGTTCGCACGTGGAAGATTGCCCCTGCGCGATGTAGGATGCGTAGGATGTGGGCGTCGGTGGGGGCGATGCGTGGATACCAGCCGATGTATCCGGCGCTTTGATGGAGGTCTTTCATGCCGATGTGTTCTTTTACGCTGATGGGGAGGCCGTGGAGGGGACCTATCGGGTGGGCGTGGGTTGCGAGGTAGTCGTCTAGGTATTTGGCGCGCGCGAGGGCGGCCTTGGGGAGGAGCTCCGTGGTGCAGTTTGTCTGTGGTGGTGGGTTTAGTTGTATGTCTTTTGGATACCAAGTTGTCGAGATGGTGAAGGAATATAGAGGATCGAATATGGGAACGCAAATACCAGTTTCTGAGCTATCCCCGCACGGCGTAGATACGCTGTCGTTACCTCCACGGCAGTCACCTGACCAGTCGCTAAGCGCTTCACCAACTCTTCCGGAGGTAGCTCTGTGATTGCTACTTCGGATGGAGTGAGAAGGGATGATGGAATCGACATGACGTTTTTAGGTAGGTCCGTTGGTATGGATGGGATTGGGGGGTTTAGGGCGGAGATGCTGGCGTCTCGGTGGTTTTGGGCTTTTTTGGCTATTTCTTGCCAGGGGCGTGGAGGAGGTTGTTTGGATGATTTAGACATTATGGTGGTTGTTTGTGGGTGGGTTGGGAAAGAGATGGAGGGTGGGGTGCCTGGAACTTGGGGTGAATGGTGGGGTAGATTTCCGGGGGTACGAGGGGGCGTTCTAGGTAGTGTTAGTATATTACTTTTTACTGGGTTTCATTTAGATATCGGAGGAGATACGGATGGAAGTTCTGTTGTTTACTTTGGGATTTAGTGGAGTGTAGTTGATATTTTGACGCTGTAATGTGGTTTATCAGAGGTGGCAGTACCATGATGATTCATTTGGGTCTTGGCGCTGACATGCATTTCTATATAAACGTCACGTGCATAGGTTGTACTTCTTTTTCATTATATGGATAAAAGAGAATATGTAAGGTGTGATATTGTTTTAAAGTACTACAATCATCCACGTCAGTTTAAACTTAGGAAAGGGGTTTAAGCTTACATACCATCAACACTTTATTTAATGGGGCCGTGGAAAACTAGGAAGGGTTTGCATTTTAAAGATAGGAGTATATTGGGTAAGCATAATAAGACATCGAATAGTTCGTTCGTTAAAACCGGGGAAGAATAACGCAATCTGCAAATCATGGTGGAGTTAGCAAGGATTGAAACTTGGTTGCGAATATTAAGATTGGCACACGTATATAACGTGCGATATATACAAGGCGCGCAGCTAACATACCACCAAAATGGTAGCGAAACTGGCTGACCCTGGATGATATAAATATTTACAAGTCTGAATCCACGGCACTCTCTACACGCCTTCTCAAACCCACACTCAATCACACGCCATCAACTCTGAACTCCCCAAACTCGCCCACGCGTACTGCCTCCAAAGACATTTAGAGGCTGTAACGCGACTTGAGGTTGCGCCACCAGTCCCTAGCCATCCAAGCATCAAACTCAGTGATTTCAGTAGCGCTACCAGCAAGCATAAGGAAGTTGGTAACACCAGTTGGGGTCCAGTCATAGAAGTCATCAAGGGCGAAAGTGTGACCAAGCTCGTGAAGAACAATGTGGACGTTCTCGGCATCGAGAAGCTCCATGAAGTATTCTTGACCAACACGCTGGCCCCAATCGCCACCGGCACCTCCGTTCATACCTGGGGTGAGCCAGAGAGACATGTCTGATTATTTGAATTAGTAAGTTGTGGATGAGTGTTGAATATCAAACGTTGAACATACCGTAGTGCCTGTCTTCTCCAGCAGCGCATGAGCTGTAGTCACCATCCTGGTGGAAGAACCTGCCGCAAGATTCGGCGCACTGTGGGATACCGCCCTCATCCGTGTCGGTGTAAACTTGGATGCCAGAGACATCACCCTCAAGAACGCTCTTGTCAGTGACAGCCCAGCCAACAACGTTGACATCAGCAGTATCATATGGGAAGTCATCGAAGCCAGCAAGGACAGCAATCCACTTGTTGTATGAGCGCCTGATAGCCTCTTCGACCTTGGTACGTTGGTCCGCAGTGACCTTGGTGCTGCCCTCCCAGCGGACGCAGTAGTTGACCTTGCCCTTAGTGGCCATAAGTTGGTCATAGCCGTAGTTCTTGAAGCCGAGGGCATCGCTGTAGGTGCTGATTTCATGATCCCAGACCTCAGTAAGTGCCGTTACGAGCTCGGAAGGTGGGTTCCAAGTTGTCTCTTTCAAATCACGCTTAGAGACGAGGTCGATTGGGGTAGTGTCCTTGAGGACATTGCGCTCGTCGAAGGAGCAGACGCGGGGCTTTAGGTGGCCTGGGACGGCGGCACCGTAGACGCCGGTCAAGAGGGGAAGAAGCGAGAGAGCGAGAGTGGACTTCATATTTTGGAATTTTGGGAAACGTGCCCGGCACGATAAAGAACGAATGAAAGATGAACGAAGGGATTCGCAAAAAGTAGCAAAGAGAAGATAGCTGAAGGAAGAGAGAGAATACTAGAACCTGGAGAAGTCGAGATTCCGCCGCCTTTTTAACATCTAGAAAATACTAAGCGTTTGATTTGATTTGATTCCCACCCCGTCCATGACATTTTTCGAACTCCCATTCCCGTTCCCCTTACCACTTGTTTCCTACGGTCGTTTCGAAGTAATCGCAGCCAAGACGGGTGGACGCCCAAAAACAGCGTGACAGGCCATCTATTGTAGGTTTTCCCACGATCCCTGACCTACCGGTCCGACGCTCGCCATATTTTTTCCGAGCGCTTCCGCGAATCGCATGTTGCTAATAGGGATCGTTTCAATAGGGGACAAGGATGGTAAGGCGGACCTAGAATCTCGATGGCGCCTCGCGATTCGTGGGGTGAAACGTCGGTGGTGAAACAGGGACCTTGCGCCCGGAAATGAAACGTTAATTTGTGATGGCGGGGCGGGCTTTCTTTTCGGTTAGCGGGTTTGTAGATGGTTGTCCGTAAATCCCGTATCCGGTTTGAAGGTGTGCTGTTTGTGGGAGTTGATGCCTATTTTTGATGGATGTAGAGGCCAAGCTATTTTGATAGATGGAAACATGGTGGTCTTACAGGAATCTCGTTCCGTTTCATATAGCGATGAGGGGGATCGGAGGGAGGATTGGTGGGATATAAAGTCACTTGCCCATGCTGGAAACTACACGGCCAATCGTGAACACTGCGATGCTAGAAGAAGATGCTATTGTGATTTTTGAAGACCTTATCGTGTTTTTCAGTAGGGCGGGGTATGTACTGAAATGATCTAGTACTGGGCCAAAGGGAATATGTCGCCAAAGTGAGCATTGACTACCAGCAGTGCCAAGGATAGATCATGTTAGGTAATCCCCATCTAACAGGAACCAGTGCGTGATATTCGTTCAACAATTGGGTATTGCCGTCTAATTGATTGGTCACCACTTGTAGGTGATGCGTATGTCATCAAGTTTCCGTTATCAAATCTAGGTCACGGGAACAGAATTCCAAACTAAGAGGTTACCATTCTGTAATGCTTAAATCTATCCAAAAAGGTTGCAATCGAACGAGGAAATTAGTGACAAGGAAAGCTACATGGATTCCAATTTGTAAGACCAACGTAAACTCATGGACCTGATGTCTCAAAGAAAGAATAAAACCAAGACTTTTAAAGGCCTGTCAACGTAAACAGCGGAAAAGACGGTGGGGTCCTCGTGCCAATGGAGAAATATTCAAGAAGAAACCTCCACTCCAATCCTCGACATTTTCCTCATAGGAGAAGTGACCAGCTTCTTTGAACGGGGAATATGACATAAAAGTGGGTAAAGTATGTTGTTTAATATCCTAGTCTCTCCTTTGCCTAATGTTGGCGATTTGAGAACGGATGGCTCACTGTGCCAATCGAGATCTGCATCTTCGAAATGCATTCTCTTAGTAGTGACGATATCTGATTTAGGGGACGATATATTATTTTCAATATCAGCGTCATCTGACTCTGCTTCGTCGAGCTCGCGTGGTGAGGAGACTAGCGAGGAGCTGAGACTAGGAACTGGCGATAATGGCAGAATTTCTTCATGCCGAGAATCTTCTGTGGGTGCGACCGGAGACGGTGCGTGAGTTGGAATGGCAATGAATGGCTGTGCAATCGCTTGCTCTCTCAAGCCAAGGATGGACAGTCCCTCGGTCGAATCATCGCTTTCGATCTCGTTTGATTCTACGCGGGCAATTTGGCTGGCACTTAAGCCCGAATCACAGTCTTTCCACACCAGTATGTCTTCAGAACATTCCATCTTCTTTTTGATGTCTGCGAAAACATCTTGTATTCGAGTAAATATCAACTCGCGGCTCTGAAATCCCCACAACAAACCAATTAGTTTGTTGTCTGAAGTTCGAATGATCCAAGCGCCGGAGTCGCCGTTGAAGTCAAGGTTTTGATTATCGGGTATGATCGTATACTCTAAAGACCGTTGCTGCTCGCCTTTGCTTACGAGTTTCAACGTTCCGTTGATTTCTCCCGTTTGTCGTCCATTGGTTTGACCTACGAAATGCACTCTGTCGTTTGGGCTCGCTTCACCCACCCCTTCGCATATGGCCCCCAAACCCATGGGATTCGCCTTTTCCCTGTCAAAGTCCGTTATCTGAAGGTTATGGAATGAATTGTGGCGATATCGATTTTGCCCTTGTTTCCCCCTCTTTCTTCTGACTTTGAAAATGGCCCAATCCATCCGATGTTTGACATCCATGTCAAATTCCCTGTTGAACGTATCATTCTTTGGAGCTTTATACAAGCAATTCATCGATCGTTCTGCCAAATCACCAATGACAAGTTTGTCGGGCGGCTTATTAATGTCTTTCTGAAATCGTCGAAAGTGGTCTAATTGCTTTGACTCGGGTGTGTCGAAAGGTCCACCGTCATCCAGATCTTCCAGTGGCATGTCTTTATTGTAGGTGGTCCGAAACAAACTTGACAAGTCGTTGACTGCCTGTTGCAACCTCGATTTCATCCTGTGAACATCTAGAAGTGAAGGTGAGGTGACTTCCGAGTGTCCTATACCGTGATTTTCCCCGTTGTCCATTTGGAGAGAAAATTCCACTAGGTGATCCACGGTAAGGATATATTTCTTCTGGTTGATATTGATATAACCGCCCAAGGTTGCAGTGACTTTTGAACAATTTCCGAAGCCTATCGAGGCACTTAATCCGGGATATTCCCAATACCGTTGTTGATGGGGAAAGTTGGCGTGGTCGTTGGAAGATTCGTCCGAAATCATTGAATCTGGCATATTTTCGATATGAGCTAATAATTCGAGACGCCCTTGGGTGAAAACAACGGGAATCATCGTGCGCCTATTCTGTTTGCAAATCCGTTCAAGGTTTGCTCGGATTAATTTACGTGTCTCTTTGCCTTGGTTCTCCGCACTTTCTATCATGATGATTGGCGTGGACTCCGCGTTAGAGTGCTTCTGTCGAACCAAAGACGCCGAAAAGTCCTGACTAACGCAAGGGACCAAAATGTTGGAGAGCTCTGGGAGAATGTACTTGGTCCATGTGATTATGAAGTCAGAATCTTCCTTGGCTCGGATAGCAATGACCTGGTATTTCGGGGATGCAATCTTCGGAGTGCTAGCTTTAGGCCATGGATGTTGGCTGTGCAGCTTGTACGAATCCAATTTCGAGTTTTCAACAACAAACTTCTTCAGATCTTCGAATTTACGTTTGAATTCTTCCATAGCATCACTCGGTCCTTTGATGCGTATAGACAAGCTTGAAAAGTTGAAGGTAGAATAGAGTCCCTTGTCCTTGGCGAAAGTGTTTAATTTGTAAAAGTCTGTTTGGATTAGCTTCTGTCTGGCTTCTAAGACATATTGTCTTACCTTGTAATTTGACTATTTCCTGCATATCGCCAACGGCTCTAATCGGGATTTCATCCGTCGAACTCGGATCCGATACCTGAGGCTCTTGTGAGCATTCTCCGAGATCAGTTGGTGTTTCTTGAGGGGATGAAACCCGATTTGTGGGATTGCCTGCGTGAAGTTTAACAAAAGCCAGTCCTCAAGTAAGAATCGCATTCTATTACCGGAATACCAATTCCCTTGCTTCGGGCGTTTAGTCTGAGGTTGCTGGTCTACTGGCGAGTCTACCCTTTTCGGACGCCTTGCTGAGGAATATGAGCTACTAGGGCCAGTCTCTTGAGCAACTGAAACGTTCTCTTGATCTTTCTTTAGCCTGCTCTCAGGAGCAAAGTTCTCTTCAGCATTGTTAGCAACCTTTTTTAGCGTCAATTTTTCAATACCTTCGTTGTTGATGCGTACCTGTGGCTCTTCTCGAACAGTCTTCTAACTCCTTGTGTCGAGATAGATCTTCCAAGGTTGCAAAGTAAATCCAATTATCGTGGTATTGGCACACGTGGTCATCCATTGGCCCTTGGAGTCCATGGTACTTTACCAAATGGGTTTTGAGTCGTGCCAGCCTTGATCTTCCGTAACATTTGTACACCTGTCTCAATTGACAATTCCCACAAACAACCATGCGTTGTGCATGTATTTCGTCTTTGTGCCTCTGAACATCGTGTTTCCGAGCAAAGGTTTCATTGCAATCTGGTAGACCACATGGAAATCTTCCCTGCACCTGGGTGTTTTCTAAGGGAATATGGCTGATCGGCGCGCCATTCATGGGAGGATACATAGAGGTCAATGACATATTTGGACAGACAAAGTTGCTTAATGCCATTCCTGGATTTTCGGGAGCCGTTGTGGGATGCTGGAAGCTTGGCATGTCGAAAACACCCTGGCACTAATTAGATGTGTACATAGTGATGGCTATTTTAGGAAGACAAAACCTGTTCCGTATACAAGCAGTGAGTCTCATCATAGTCTCCTTCAGTCCTGGAAGAGGCTAAGGAGCCGTCGGAATCTGGTGGTGAAGGATAAAGTTGCTGAGCAAAGGCCATGGGATTGCTATTCCCTATTGAATCCATTGTATCGATACCAAACGGCAATACCGCATTGTTGCTCGCATAACTTGGGTAAAATGGGTATTCATATCCTTCTCCGTCGTCTTCAAAGCCTTGGGTTTGGACTTCTTCAGAGGCGGTGAGGTGAAATCGATCTTCTTGCATGATGGAAGTGATATGGATTTGGATTGAAAAGAAAAATACTGAATGCAGGGCCTTTCTATAAAGCTTTTCCAACTGTCTGAGAGGCCTCAGTTAATGGCAGGAGTACGCAGTCATCAGGCTGAAGCGGGCTGAACCATCGAAGTGACCTAATTGACAAGGATTATGGGCGCCGTAACGCCCGAGACTTTGTCGAGACGAGTATTAAAACTCGAATGATCAGAGGACCGAAGATTATGAAAATTCTCGAGTTTGAAGGATGGGGTGAGGCTGAGGAGCTGTTGTTGTCTTATCGAAGTGATGACGAGGGGCAACCCGGAGGACTTACGCCCACCCGGAGTCTTTGCGCCCATATGCGCCCACTTACGCCCGCCTACGCCCATCGCTGACAACAAGCCAGTAAATACCCGATTGCCCATAAAGATGTACCTACAGCCCTGGGTGGGCCGATGATATCCTTCAACCCGTGTAGTGAGGTGGGTTTGTACGGCTGGGCTGTATACCATACAGTGAGGCGCTAAGGACTTGGTCATACGGGGAACGGCCGCCGAAGATGTCGCTCAGATCATGATCGTATGGAGTTGGAAGGTTTTGTTTTGTCGTTCCACCATCTAGGCAGCGTGGATCAAACAATGAGGGCGCAAATACAATCCGACAAGGCTCTCGGTGAATTTGAATTCTTGCAAGTGGTGGTTGTGGCCTTGTGGACCCGAGAGTTGCCTGACTAAGCTTTCAAGAGGGGGCGGGGGGACAACCTTTCTTTCGACCCCACCAACTTCCGACTATACGATAGTGAATGGGAAAAGTTGAGCCAACACTACCTTTGGTAGAAAAATCCGGAGGATATAGATCACGTGACATCGATCACGTCCTAGTGCAATGATGCGTGATTGAAATCTTGATATGTTACTTTTTCTTATTCGTTGAGTTCGTCTGTTGCTCGATATAAGGTCGCCCCTGCTAAAGATGAAAGTTCTGTATGGGAACGCCGAGCACGGCGGATCAAGCGGTTTAAGATAGATGCGAGATGGCTTATCGCTAAAGGCGTAAGAGGTATGTTCTGGTCTGTATACACCTGTATTCAGCACATATACTTTCGATAATGGAATGCGTCTGAAAGATTGAGTGAGTGTTGGTTGGTGTGTACCTAGGTAGGTGGGGTGGGGTGGGCTGTGTGGCAGGAATGATTTTCCGGGGCAGGGGTTTCATCGTTGCCTGCCCAGGTGCATTACCTAGGTAAACCTTACAAGCAACAGTGGCTGTGAACCCCACAGCCCAGCTTGGCTGTTATACTGCATACCATTCATGCGCGAGAATGCCCATTGGAGCCACGAGTGCAGGGCCGCATTACACGGCTCAGCCCCAACATGAGGCTGAAGCCCCGCTGCCTTACGCCTTTGAATTCCAGTTCTCTAACCTCATATTGAGACACATTCACAACGATTCTGCATTTATGCATATTTGCTATTCATTTATCAACGCATTATGGATCCATATTCTGCTGTCGGCTTTGCATCAAGTATAGTACAGCTTCTTACCTTCGCAGGCAGCCTGTTGAATAAGAGCAGAAAGATATACAAAAATGTCGATGGCTCAACGGACGCCAATAATGATCTGGAGATCATAGCACAAACTCTCATGGAACTCAGTAACCAAATCAACGTCAGACCGAACAAGCGACTCGATGGGATGGGTGCGAGTAAAACCGAAAAAGAACTCGAGAAGCTCTGTGATGGCACCAGGGAAATATCTGCTTCGCTTCTGGCCGCATTGGAGAAGTTGAAGCGTGGGGAAGGCAACAAGCACTGGCAAAGTTTCCGACAAGCACTGCGTGTTGTTTGGAATGAAAGTAAAATCAACACCCTTGCCGCTAAGATAGAAAATCACCGCAGACAGCTTGACACAGCGTTGCTGGTATCTCTTAGGTCAGTACAGAATATCCCATGGATCAGGAAAGGTCTCCTTCTATTAACTCCGAAACAGGGATAGAATTGGCCAGTCGGGAGACATCATCAATTCTACAATAAGTACCAGAGTTTCTACGTCTATAGGTGAAAGTAAATCATGGGAGGACGATCTCATCGATTCGACATATAAGAACAAATGGCGACCTGATCACCAGAACGACCTGAAATCTTTTTCGGAACTGCTTTCACAACTGAGTGCGGAGCAACGCTACCGCATCTTAACGAACCGAATACTTGATATGATCAGCTTTGCTGAAATGGAACATCGCTACGAAACGATTCCCGACGCTTACAAAAAGACTTTCGAATGGGTGTTTCAGGATCCTGATGACAACACCAGCAACGGCACGACGCCAAAATTGAAGGAATCAAACAACTTTATAAAGTGGCTTCAATCTCCTCAGCCGATGTACTGGATTACTGGAAAGCCTGGATCTGGAAAATCAACTCTAATGAAGTATCTCTATGGCCATCCAAATTTGAAAAGCAATCTACGCCTTTGGCACCAAAGGCACCCTCTAGTCATCGCAGGATTCTTCTTTTGGAACTCTGGCACCAATGTTCAGATGTCCCATGTAGGCCTTCTCCGAAGCCTGCTTTATCAGGTACTTACATCGCATCAAGAGCTTCTTCCACTAGCGTTCCCAGAAAGATGGGAGGCCTTCCAGCTAATTGGAGGCGATCCCACACCATTCTCTTGGTCCGAGCTGACTTCAGCCTTCAAGGCGATTGCCAAAGATACGACCAAACGCTTTGTATTCTTCGTGGATGGCCTGGACGAGTATAATGGAAACCCTGCAGACTTGGCAAAATTCATCATGGATCTTTCTACCAATGATAACGTCAAAGTTTGCGTATCAAGCCGTCCGTGGCTTGTGTTCGAGGATGCATTTGATTCGAAACCCTGGCTTCGATTGGAAAGCCTCACATACGACGACATATCCTTTTTCGTAAAGGATAAGATGGCGTCAAGCAGAATGTTCACAACAATTCAAAGGCTTAAACCAGAGAGCGCTGATGTATTGATCCGGCAGATTACAGAAAGGGCTTCTGGCGTTTTCTTATGGGTTCATATCGTAGTGAATTCGCTTCTTGAGGGACTTCGCGACGGAGACACCATCGAAGAACTTCAAGAAAGATTGCAGGCTCTCCCATCCGATCTTGAGAAGCTTTTCCACAAAATCTTGAATCGTCTCAATCCGTTCTATTTTAAGCAATCCTGCGAGGCTTT
This sequence comes from Rhytidhysteron rufulum CBS 306.38, assembly GCA_000467735.1. Classification (NCBI taxonomy): domain Eukaryota; kingdom Fungi; phylum Ascomycota; class Dothideomycetes; order Hysteriales; family Hysteriaceae; genus Rhytidhysteron; species Rhytidhysteron rufulum. The sequence goes on along the minus strand of AJFL01000958.1, from coordinate 1,528 downwards.
TCTACTACACAAAACCGCAGAACTACCAATTACATTACTAGACCTAGCCTTAGCTCGAGAAGGGGTTGATAAGGCCTTTTCCGCTCCACTACGTCCATTCACCGAACCCGAACTGGAGTACTACGCTGAAAACATGAGAAGGTTTCTGAATAGTCGCTGTAAAGGTCTGCTCGAAGCGCCCGAGTTTGAGGTCAAAAGGCACGAGGCAAGAGTGCAGTATCTTCACCGAACCGTTCGTGACTTTTTCCAGCAACCAACGATTTTAGAATATATCGAATCTGGAATTCTAAACGACTTTGATCCGGCACTATTACTATCTGCGGCATATCTCGCTCGATTAAAGTCCATCCAGCCTAGTGCGAGGTTGAGCACGATCCACGGATTCTGGTTCGTTTTCTTCCACGTCATACACCATGTTAACCAGATAAAGAGTCAACAAACGCATGTTCAATTTGTAAATGAGCTTGAGAAGATAAGCACGAAACTTTGGGCGCAGAAGATTGGGACTAGGAGCGGAGAAATGACCTGGGTCCAGGTCGTCTTCGAGCAAGTCTTCCCCGAGCAGGCATTGACCAATTCTTCGACGCCCGTTAAGATGACCGAGGATATGTTTTGGGGAAATACGCAGACACATATCACAGATGACATTCACGACCTGACCAAACTCCCGAAGAGGAGAGATTGGTATCCGCTTCCTCTCTCCTCTTTTTTTGAGCTTGCAGTCCAGCTCGATCTCCATCGATATGTCATTGCACGACTTGATGAAGATATTCCTATCACATACACTATGAACGGAGAGACTTTAGTGGAGGTCTGCGACACCCTGGAGTATGCTCAGCTCAGGGAAGACTTAATTAAACGCAACTGCCCAGCACCGAAGCAAACATCCAACGAAGTCAAGGTTAGAATACCAACAACTACAAAATGGTATAAGCGGTTTTCGAAAGGGATTATTCCTAACAAGACGCGGAAGATATTTTGAAGGCGATCCCGTGCCTAATACTATCAACTTTCTTATAGAAATTCTAGGGCCTTCGGAAAGAATAGCGGATCTCTCAGGTATGGGCGTAGAAAATATATTTCGTAAATATAGTAAGTATTAGCCAACATACTCGGTATATTAGATGCGGCATAACGCAAATTTACACGCTCTCATTTCTTCGTGGACCCATAAGGTCCACAGACGAATTCTTATGCAGCTTATTGCATATTTATCCCACGAACCTACATGGCTCTACGTAATCCGGGGGAAATTGGGTACTCGGGGTAAGGTAGTTCGTAGTTTGGAACGTGGGAGAATCATATAGAGCAGTTACCGAGTGATGGATATGTGGAGAGATTTAGGGGGTATATTTACGTCATTCTGGAGATAGAGCCAAGCCAAGGTGTTCAGTCATTCGAGGGATTCTACGGAGCTGCCTTTCAAAAGTATCCGGGCCCCCTTCAATAATACCTCTAAGCTAATAGGGGGTAAGGCCCTCGGCATTAGGAGGTAGGAGGTAGGAGGTGCCCAAAGCTGCTTGCTTAA